>JAKLNC010000141.1:0-77943 GCA_022813145.1 Barbatosphaeria neglecta | reverse complement strand
GCCCCCCCCCCCCCCCCCCCCCGCCCGGGTGTCTGTTCCACAACAGCTCGGTGTGAGGTGAAAGTGACACTGACATGTAGGGAGAGGGTAAACGGAAACCCCAAGACCAGATGGGACGAAAAAGTATTGCACTTGGTTGTAGGGACAATAGGTGGGAAAAGAGAAAAAAAAAGACAGCAGCTGAGAGTCCAGTGGCGGCACTAGATTGGACAATAAACAGCGCCAACTGCCAGCAGAAATAGCAAGTTCAACGCCAACTTCGGCGTAGTCCAGAGACGTCTATATCTGTTAGGCTGCATACCTCGGTCTACCATCTGCTGTCCGCCGAAGACGCCTCACCTGCACAACAACAAACACTCGCCCTACTACCTGCAGATCCTCGCATCGACCATCCTTCCTTCCCCTTCTGCCTTTAGGCTGTTCCAGTCCTCTCCTTTGTGCCCATGAGACAGCTGCCTTTTTTTCTATCCTGGCTGCTCCTGCTAGGTATACAGGCATTCGCCCTTACTTGTACCGAAGCCACCTACCTGAACCCACTAAGGTACCTGCTCTCTTCCCTACACCCCCTCATACATCCCCCTTTGTGCCTTCCCCGACTGCCACGGCTGCACCTTCCTGATCGACTGAATGACCCGCCTAGAGGGGGCCTCAGCTTTGTTTTCCCCGGCCGTCTGCCTTTCTCCGTCAAAATGGAGGACCCCGACTGCAAAGCTTTTGCTGGGCACGAGACGTCGCCACAGCCCGCTTCACCGTCCGGCTCCTCAATAGCGTCCGATGAATCTAGCAACATGCCGCCGCCTAAGAACCTTCCGCGCAACATCAGCAGGCCCGCCACTCCTAAGAGGGATGTGGACCTGAGCGTCCTCCTTACCGCCGGCCAGAAGGCCGCGCTGGCTGCCCTAATTGTAGACATCACCGGCAAGATGCAACAGCAGATCAGCGACGCCTTCGTCCATTCTCCTCCCGGCCCTATGGCCGCCACAGACCCCAAGACCAAGCTGTGGCATTTCCTACCCGCTCGCGGCTTGCCGAATGCGAGGAACAAGTTCAAGGAAAACGTCAAGGTGACCAAGATAGCAGCCATGCCTGAAGATGAGACACACGCCGATGCCAATATCGAGACAGAGGGAGGCGAGGAACGGTGCGCAATCCATTCCGAGCTGAAGAGGGAGGTCTTATCGTCCTTCGGCAAATGGCAAGCATCGGTCACTAAGCGGGTCGGCGACATTGCCATTGCGAAGGACCCGAGCGTTCAGCAAGTCCAACAGCCGCAGCTGGCCCAACAGCCTCCCCATAAGCCTCTTCCAAGGTCAGCTAATGGCAGAGCCTCCAATCACAAGGCGGTACCGACTCCGCTGAAGATCGCAATAGGGAGCAGGCTCGTTTTCGGAAACGGTAAGTATCGCGACGGATTCTCGGGGAAGGGCTCTAGGGGCGTGCAAGCATCGCAAGCTAATAATGGGTAGAAACCAAGCCCGTCGCCCAGGTAGAGAAGGTCCATGTGCAGCTGCATCCACCCACCCCGACCACCCTTTCTTCCCTCCCGACGGAGAAGCGTACGCTGCTCATCCACGCTATGTTTCTCCTCCTCTTATCGCTTGAGCATTACAACGCATACTCTCGCGTGCTGCTTCTCCACTTGGCATCGAGCCTCCGTATCTCCCTTCACGCTGTTTCCACGGATGAGATGCGCGCGGCCAGGGGCCTGTCCCAAGTCATTACGGAAGCACTGGGAGAAGAAACCGGTTCAAAACGGGCGGACGAAAACAGGACGGCCAAACGCGCTAAGAATAGCGCTGCGGGAGTCGGAGTCGTCGGAGTCGGTGGTGAGCTTTTTGCGCCCCTGGTAGCCGTAGGCGTCGGCTCAGTCTCTGGAGGTGCCGGCTTGGGGCCCGCTACGGCAGCAGGCCTGCTAGGAGGGATGGCGGATAGCACCCACACCGTGGGCACACTCTTTGGTGTTTACGGCGCCCGTGCCGCCGGCAGGATGCTGGAGGTTTACGGCAGAGACATGCAGGACTTCGCATTCGCGCCCGTACACGGCCTGCTGAAAACACGATTCCAGGAAGCCAGATGTGTTCCTGTCGAGGACCGACGCTTGAGAGTGGCCATTGGCGTCAGCGGCTGGCTGAACAAGGGTGAGGAGGCCACTAACCACTGGGGCGTCCTCGGCCATCAGAGCGAGGTCTACGCGCTTGAGTGGGAGCTAGACACGCTCAAGAAGCTGGGCGGCGCGCTTAAGGCGATTATCAAAAGCCCGACGTGGAGGGCTGCTCACGACGAGATCTCTTCCTGCTCTAACTTCCTCTCCGGCCGAGCCGAGATCCTTATACCGAAGGGGCCGGGGAACGCCCCGCCATTTGTCACCCTCGCTCAGCCTGCCTGGCCTCCCGGCATGCTCAAGGTCAGCAAAGTCGTGGACAACCACTGGACCGTTGGAATGGTTCGAGCCGACAAGGCCGGCGAGTCCCTTTGCGATGCCCTCATAAATAGGATCCAGGGCGAACGTGGCGTCACCCTCGTCGGATTTAGTCTCGGCGCTCGCCTCATTTATGCGTGTCTCATGGGATTGGTTGAAAAACGCGCCTTCGGCCTGGTCGAGAACGTTGTCTTGATGGGGACGCCGGCGCCATCCGATATCCAAGTCTGGTCTGCCTTGCGAACCGTCGTTGCCGGCCGCCTCATCAACGTCTTCTCTGAGAACGACTACACGCTCACGTTCATGTACCGCTCGGCCAGCATCGAATTCGGAATGGCGGGGATACAGCGCATTAAGGGTGTGTCCGGAATCGAGAACGTCGATGCCACTGCCCTTGTAAGCGATCACCTGAGCTACCAATACCTCATCGGCATCATCTTGGGCCGTGTGGGTCTGGACGTCAACCAGGACGAGGTCGCCAAAATGGGGGAGGTCCTGGCTCGCTTTGATACGGATGTGGAGATGCTCAGGCAGAAGCGAGCTGGCTGGGATTCGAGGAAAGAAGCAGGGCGCCCCGCGCTGAAAGATCTCGGAAACAATGCTCTGAAGCAGCTGGAGACGCGGTTCCACAACTCGACGATTTCGAATTAGGCTTGGTATTATCGGGAGGGGGGGGGTGGTTATGAAGGGGATACCGCGCCTCTGTTTTGGCACCGATGAGTAACTCGGCTTAGTACATACGTATGCCCTTAGCCTCATAGGTTCTTAGATTAGCAGGAGGCGAGTTGCCCAGCTTATCAACAAAGGGGAAGACTAGTAACGTACATAAGTTAGGTACACGAATAATATGTGGTGCAATTGTCGTGATTGAGGCCGCGCCTTGGATAGTTGATATTCGGCGGACGTACTCTTTAAAAATATAGTACCCCTGAATATCATAGAACCCTTCAGTGCCAGAGTGCCCAGGCCCGCGCGGCCCCCTCGGTCAAGAAAACCTGCTGATGAGCGACGGGATGAGTGACGGAGTCGCATTCTCTATGAGCAACATTCTCCATAGGAAATAAAGTACAGTTCGCGGCGGATAGTGGCGCAACGCCGTAGGCGAACCTCATTGATTTCCGCTGTTAACCACGAAATATCGTCCGGCCTTCCGCGACGAGGCGCCGAGGACGTTCCAGTCCTCGACAGCCGACAGTCTCTCGTCCGTCTTCCTCCGTCGTCTCGGCCGCTTGCTATGGCCGAAGACTTCTTCTTTCAACAGGACCGTCTGCAGCTCCTTGACACCGATACTCTGTTCCTTCAGGCCTCTGTCGGTCTCATCGCGGATGGACCTGAGAGGCCTCACCCCGGACGTGTCGACGCTTTGTATGTCCCGTACGAAATACAGCTGGGATCGTAATATGACAAGCTTTTCAGACTGCCTCGCCGGAGATGACGGAAAGGGGAGTGCCGAGAGGCGGAGGAGGTGTCGTAACCGTTCGAGCGTGACCTCGGCTTCCGAGGCCGTCTTGTCTTCCGGGGGCAGAAGCGCCCGGACCGACCAGATGGGCTGGGATAAAAGCTCGGCAATATCGAGTCCTTCTGAGCTTCGATCCACAGTTCGCCTCTGATAGGGGGGACTAGGTTTTGCGTGGGAGTTCGAGATGAGTCGATGGCGCGGTGCTTGGAGATAATAGGGCCGGGGGATGCGGACGCGCGGATTCAGGGGTATGCGACATGGCGCGAGGGCGTGAGCAGCCATCGCGCCTATTTTCAAGTCCTCCTTCGCTTATCCGTACTTCGTGGGTTCTCAAACAACGGAAGAAGAGGAAGGGGGATGGTGAGTCTAGTAGAGGTATCTCTGGATGCAGTAAATATTCCTTACGTGACTTCCTCGGGTGATGTAGCTAGTGGGGACGGGAACCCTGCAGATATATGATTCCAGCCATGGAGAGATCAAATAGCGGCGGGGCGAGAGGCCATGAGTCCACTCACACCCCAGAAAGGGACCAAGGCAGGCCTGGATACGCCGTCTAAGCACATGTAATCCGCACTCAAGCCCCTTACCAACTCAAGGGACAATATCTTAGCCTGCCCTCATTGATTATTCAAGCAATTGATATATTATCCTTACTGCCCTACCGACTATTTTTCTCATTCTAATCTTCCCTCCTCAATTTCTCCAGTGCTCACCCGGCTGCAAGGCTGCCAGGTCGCCTGGTCTCCGCATGCAGCTCGGCGGGGCTGGTGTGGCGCAACGCCATATTCCCGTCTGAGGTCGCCGGCTAGTGGGGCATCGTCATTGCCCCTCCCTTGTTCGTCCGGTTACCTAATGCTCACCCGCCAGTGCCAACCTCCGCTATCCCTACCCGTCCCTTGACCGTACCGGCGCATCTCATCCCTAACCACCTCCCTAGAAGACTACACAAATATCGCTATCCATTCTCGCCGTTCTCTCTATCTCCTCTCTGCTACGCATTAAACTGCCGCATCTATCGACAACCCCTCCTGCTCCTCCTACCCCGCGTTCTCGATCCTTCGACATGGCTCAAGACCCGCGGGTCTTGCTGCAGAAGGTTTGGAGGCTGCTTTCCGATCTCAACGGCCGCCTCGGGCAGGGTAGGCACGAAGTCGGCTGACATGAACCGTCCTAAAAGGCAGACAAGACACTGTCCAGCGCCTCCGGGGGGTTCAGCCTCTTCGGCGGTCGTGAGGAGAAGTACCAGAGCGCCGCCGACATGTATATCCAGGCCGCAAATGCCTTCAGGCTGCAGAAATTGAGTAAGCATCTCCGTGGACAGGTCGCCAAAGCGGCTGATCTGTTGCTAAGGCGGGGTTATCGCAGACCGGGAAGCGGGACAGGCATTTGAGAAGGCCGCCAAGGTCCAGACCAACAACCTAAAGGAGCCCGACGACGCCGCGAACACCCTCGTCGATGCGTTCAAGTCCTATCGGAGAGACAGCCCTGAAGACGCCGCGCGCTGTCTGAACGTTGCTATCGGCCACTACTGCGCCAAGGGCAATTTCCGACGGGCTGCATCACAAAAGGAGACCCTCGGCGAGGTCTACGAGCTGGAGATCGGGGATGCCAAGCGGGCACTGGAGAGCTACGAGAATTCGGCTTCGTGGTATGAGGCTGACGGTGCGATCGCGTATGGGAAAGTCCCCAAATATCCTCGTCTTCCCTTCTTCGTCCCCGTGACTGACCGCGTCCTATCTAGACTGGCCAATAAGCTCTGGCTGAAGGTGGCAGACCTCTCGGCTCTCGAGGGCGACTACTACAAGGCCATCGAGAACTACGAAAGGGTGGCGCAATCCTCAATCACGAGCAACCTCATGAAGTACTCCGTCAAGGAGTACTTCCTCAAGTCGGGCATGTGCCACCTTGCCACGGGCGATATGGTGTCCACCCAACGCGCCCTCGAGAAGTACAGGGACATGGACCCGACGTTTCCCAGCCAGCGGGAGCACCAACTCCTCGTGGACCTCACCGAGGCTGTGGAGGCCGGCGATTCGGAGAGGTTCACCGACAAGCTTTTCGCATACGACCAAATCAGCAAGCTGGACAAGTGGAAGACGGCCATCCTCCTCCGTGTCAAGCGCCAGATCGAGGAGGCCGACAACGAGTTTTCATAAGCAGGGCGAATCACAGGTTGCAACAGGTCGGCTTAGTAGCCTCGTAGCTACGAAGTACCGTTTTGGTTTGGCGTTTTGGACCCCTGGCAGGCATACGTATCTTCCCGATGTACCTAGGCGCTTTGCTGTGATACTATCGCAGCGAGTGGGGGGACGGGGGACGAGGGGGTTGCAGAGAACAGGCAGCCGAGGCTTGTGCTTAGAGGAAGGGCGGAATAACGGCAGAACAGCATGATGGTGGAATGACAGCTGCTAGGTATGGAGCTTCGGTGCGTTGCTGGGCTTGTGCGTGCCATTCCTCCCAGCGGGGGAGATCCATTCTACGGTACCTCTCGAGCTCTTTTTCCAATGCGGTCTTTACGCTATCCCCTCCATGTACAATGTTGGATTGGGTTATTATATATGGTTTACATCTGAGACTTAGCTTTTACCCAGGGGGACGTGCAGGACTTGCCGGGTGGTAGACACATCTGCCCGTTTTTCATCTGATCTGACTGTGTTAAGACGGCTAATACAGGACCATTGCTTATGAATGCCGGGACGGCGACGAAGACCAGGTGATCGGGCTAGATTTATACTGTACATTTTCTATTATCTTCTAGATGGACATTGTTGTACAGTTGGGAGGTGCCGTTTGGTATCGACGCCGGCAAGGCCAACATCAGGTACTATCGGAGCATTCGCCGCAAGCGACATCGCCCAACCGACGATCTTCCTGACCGCGGTATCTATGTGTTTGTTCAGAGGGACTCGGAGCTCTGCTGCGTAGGCATTCGCTGTGAGGCCCAGTGCTGTGGGGAGGAGCACCTATTATTCACAGGCAGTCCCTCGGGAGGCACCTCAAGTAGCCCCTTAGGCGGTCTAGCCTGTAGGGGGGGGGGGACTAAATCTATACCCGCGCTTTTACTGTCAGGTACATTGAGCCGTCACAGTGGCTGCTCGGTGGATGAGAGAGGGGTGGTGACCACAAGTTCCATGACCGATGTGGTTGTTGAATCATGGCTGGGGTACGCCCGTGAGATGCCCGTGGTCGTCGTATTTTGCCTCTGTTTGCGCGGTGAGCGATGGGGGCCCCGTCGGATGGTCATTGCCGAAAAGAAGCTGACTTACTGAAAAACGTGTACGAGAGCGTGACGGTTTCGATGCCCTTCATGTTGAGGTCGTTGAGCATGTCTGGATCGAGGTAAAAGAAGACGGGCATGTCGACGGTCTCGCCGGCGTTGAGCCGCTGCTCCTCGAAGCAGAAGCACTGGATCTTGCTGAAGTAGGGCGCCACCTGCGCCGGAGTCACGCTGTAGGTCGCTACGCCAATGATGTCCTTGTCGCTCTTGTTCGTCGCCGTGTAGAAGGCCAGGGCCGTCTCGCCGGGCAGCACCCGCACCTCGCGCTGCTGCGGCATGAACTTCCAAGGCAGCACGTCTGACACCGAGGCGTTGAAGGTCACCCGTATCCGCTTCGCGTCCGTCACCGGCTGCAATCGGCTGGCCAGGTGGCCACCTCCGCTGCCGCCGCCGCCGTGGTTGGGCGCGCGCACGGGCTGGCCACCCCAGCCGGTTGTCGAGCAGATCTGGCAAGGAAGAAGGGGTCAGCGGACGGTCGGGCAGGCCAGCTGCTGCCGTAGTACATAGGTAACACTTACCATCTTGTAGAGGGGCACAGAACCGTACGACAGCCCCGCGGTCCCCATGACGACGCTCAGAACGTAGAACCTAGCCGCCAGTTCAGTTCAGCCAAGCAAGTCCCCTCCTCATCAGTGCGCTCTCCCTTTCCTCCTCTCCCCGGGCAGGGAATGAGAGGCCGCGGCCCCGCATACATTGTACTCCGGTTCCGTTTCCGGTAGATGTCGCTCATCTTGTCCATGTTCGGGGCGGCCGACTCCTGGTTCCTCCCGCGCGTGTCGCTGATCCGCCGCGTCTGCGACGGCCTTAGCGGATTTCGCCGGCCCCGGAAGCAGCGCGGCAGCGGCGCCTGCAGCCGGAGCCGACAAATCTGGCGCAATAGGCTCGTTGACATCGTCTTCTTGGGCGCGGTGCAGGCAGCTTCGCCTCGGCGTTTCTGCGTGCGGGATGGGGAGGGGAATTGGAGAGTCGGAGAATCGACTCGCCAGGCTTGCCTGGGCGCGCGATCGAAATAAAGTACAGATACGTGAGCTTGATAGGTATTAGCTCGCAGGATGAAAAGTAGAGAGAGAGAGGATGGAATGAATCCCGGAGCTGGCGCGATTAACTGGATGGACCGAGATTGTGTAGGTGCATAATAATGTATTTATCGTGGCAGTGGTTCTGTTAGTGGGGTGGATATGCACGTAACCTTGCGCTCAAGGAAAGGGAACAAGGGAGCAAATCCCGAAGGCCAGACAAGGAGAGCATTTACGGGAAGTTGAAAAAGCTACTAGCGTGAATTTGAGAGAAAGAGATACTTATGAGATGCCCAGGTGTTAAATTTGCCAATTTGATTCGAGGCGACGAACCGCCATCGAGGTCTCTTTTATGTTCCTATATACGTACCAAGGGAATCAACTCCCTCCGGGCCCTGGACTCATTCTCGGCCACCTAGACCCTCCTTATTTCGTCTGCATACAAGCTTTTTTTTCTCCCTCGCCGGGGATTTGTGTGTATAAGGTATGTAAGAATAGAAAAAACAAAGGTAAAAGATCGACTCGACGTGTGTAACGTGCACCATATGATATGCCTTTGTTGACCAGCCCAGACCGTGAAACGCCATATTACACCCATATATACCCATATATAAGACATCCGCACTAGCCCTCTTACGTTGTATGCCCTAATATCATAACGCAACTGCCACCGTCTTGCCTACACAGCTTTGCTGTGCTTCATTGCCCGCGACAGGCCGTTCATGGTTGCCCGCGGCGGCGACGGCTGCTTCTTCCAGCAGACGAGGCTCCAGGCCTTGTCGGCCATCTCGACGACGAAGACCTGGATGACGACGATGACGGCGCGCACGACGCGGTCGCCGACGCCCAGCTTAGGCTTCCGGCCGCGGCTGTAGGTCGAGTCGGTGTTCTCGAAGGGCAGCTTGGCGCCAAGGTGGTCCTTGGCCACCAGCAAGCCGCTGCTGAAGCCGTCCTCGTGGAAGCCGTACTTGGTCCAAGCGCCGGCGTAGCTGATGCCGCGCTTGTTTTGGATGCGGGGCAGCAGGCTCTGCGCCTGCACCGCTGCCGAGGTGTACAGCGGGTGGCGGTAGGTGAAGCGGCCCTGCACCGTGACCGGGTCCGGCTCGTGCAGTGGGTTCAGGGTCACGAAGACGTCGCCGAAGGTCTTGACCGGGATGTGTTGCAAGATGTTCATATTATAGGTTAGTGACACGCGGTCAATGCGGGGCGCCACAGCCACGGAGCGCGACGACAGCGACAGGTAGTTCCAGCTGGTCCACGCCTTCTGCGACGCCGGCATCAGCGTCGCGTCCGAGTGCAGCACGGCCGTGTTGAGCGACGTGTGGAAGCTGGACATGATTGCCTTCTCCTCCTCCGTGGCTGACTCGCGGATGATCGAGTAGGCCTCGTCGCCGTGCGTAGCTAGGATTACGTGGTCGTACACCTCCGACTTGCCGCCGTCCAGGTGCAGCCGCACCCGGCCATCCTCGTCGTTGGTCAGGGACCGCACTGGCGTCTTGATGAACAGGTGGTTCGGCGGGAAGCCCTGCATGACCGCGTCCACGTACGAGCGCGACCCGTCCGGGATGGTGAGCCAGTCCGGCCGCTTGGTGAAGGTCGACAGCAGGTGATGGTTCCACCTGATGGTCGTTAGCGGCCAAAAATCCTTGACGTGCCCTAGACGAGGAGGGGATCTTACATGAAGCGGACCAAGGTGACGATGGGAAACTCGAGCGTGCATTTATCCGGGCTGGTGCTCCAGACAGCCGCCGTCATAGGGATCAAATAGTCGTTGCGGAAGGCCTGCGAGTAGCGCTCCCGGTCCAGGTACTGACCGATCGTCTCGTCGTTTCGGGCCTTGGACTCGTTCCTCAGAAGGTCGAGCGCGAACTGGTTGAAGCGGACAATGTCGAAGAGCATGCGCCACATCCGCGGCGACAGCAGGTTGCCCGCCTGGCAGAACACGGCGTCGAGGCTCGTGCCGGCCCACTCGAAGGCGCCGTGGTCGCGCGAGACGCTGAACGTCATGTCCGTCGGCCTGGTCGCGATCTTAATCTTGTTCAGGAACTTTAAGAAGTTGGCTGCGGCGCAGTCAGTACGCCTGCTTCTTTTCCCCTTTAAGTGGAGAAAACGGGCAGGGATAGAGGACTTACGGTAGGTGGCCGAGTTGAGCACGATGAAGCCGGTGTCGACCTTAGCGCTGTACTTGCCATTGTGCCAGTCGACCGTGTTGGTATGCCCGCCCAGACGGTCGTCAGCTTCGTAGAGGTATACGTCGTGGTGGGTCCAGTTCAACGCCCACAGGGCCGCGATGCCGGCGCAGCCACTGCCCACAATGGCCACCTTCTTCCTGGGGACCCGGTTAATAGAGCGACTCATTGCCTCGCCCGGGCAGCAGCGGTGTGGGAGAGATGGCAGGCGGACAGAAGGTGCGAGGGCCGAGGACGGAAAGGCGGAGCGAAAGGCCAGCAGAAGAGGGAGAGAGGGTGCGAAAGCCTTGTTAATGAGGTGAAGAGGGGAGAATCTGGGACGTGCGGGGAGTAAACGATCACGGAGAGGCAGGAGGAGGAGGGAAGATAGAGACGGAGAGCGAAGGAGACAGCGATGCAAACGGCGATGCAGGCGGTGATGCAGGCGGCGATGCAGGCGGCGATGTAAGCAAGCTGATAGATGGCTAGATGCGTGGAGTTCGTCTTCTTACAGACAACTCCATCGCCCTCCGTCGTCCCCGGATTGCACCAGTGATATAGGCAGACCCTTTGGAGAGGGACGACGGCCATGCGCGGCACACTGGCCAGGCGGGTACAGCTCAGCCAAATGGAGGCCGGACACATGGCGAGAGCAACACGTAGTGGGAGCCCTCGCATGCTGGCTCCATTCTCCATCGTGCCAGAGGCAGCAAGGCCCAGATGGCCGTCGGCAAGCAAGGGCCACCGAGGGGCCTGCCCTCTTGGCCTTCCTTCTGGCCTTTCCCTCTAGCCTCGGAGCACTGCTCATCCCCAGATCGCACGTCGCCCATTGCTAATCGCCCGTTGCCGGTCGCTCATCCCTCATCCTCATCCTCTTGTGTGTGCGTGTGATTGTGCGTGTGATTTTGTGTGTGATGGTGCGTTTCTCTTCCCCTCCCCCGTGGCGCCTCGCATGTGAAACACATAGACGACGACAGATGGACGTCCAACTTACAGCTCCTCGTCAGACATTGGACCGCTACTTGGCCGCCAAACCAATCGACACGAGCTCGCGGAGAAGACTAAGAGATGGCGGGGCGCAAACAGGCTTCGAGTACGCCAGTTAGAGCCCACATGTGCAGAGAAAAAATGGTATGAGTGGAAAAGAGAGAGCGGCCAGCAGCGAGCCTAACGTCGGACATGAAGACATTGGCGTCTCAACTGGCTGCTTCAAGCTGCCGCTTTGACCCGCCAGGCCCGCCCGTGCATTGGCGACGGTCGGATGTGGCTTTGGGCATCCTGCTGCTCCGCTCCGTCCGTGCCTGAGTACCTGAGTAGGTACCGAAGCAGAAAAGGCAGGTACCAAAGCACCAAAGGAACCAGAACGCCCGCCCTTCTGCCTGCAAACGCCTGCAAATGGGAAGGCGGACGTAGACTCTGACTAGGCAGCGAGATACCCAGGCAAGTACCTACGGATCCGTAGAGCTAAGGTTGTCCGAACCATGCGCCGTAGGTTGGGTAGCTGCGTCGTGGGCGGTCTCGTGTCCAGCCATCCGTTCGCCCCTCCAGCCTCACAAAAAATGCTCGCCTCGTCTTCCTGAGAACGGTGCGAACTGTGCGAAGAAAGAAATCTACCCCCAGAGCTGCCTGCTAAGCTGCCCACCTACCTTCGTGACTTTAGCAGGCAGCACCCCGAGCAGGTACTTACCCATTGGTGTCCCTTGATGTCTCCGGCTCGCGACTGGCTCATTCGCACCATGGGCCCTGGCTCGTCCCGCATGAAAATCGACTTTGCCAGCGGATAGTGCGGCGGCTGACCGCCGACGCGTTGCAACTGCGGTGGAGTTGCGATGGAGTCGAAGCAGCTTCACAAGCACATAGGATCGGATCGCCTTTTACGAATAGGTAGCGGACGAGTCAGGCAATTGAGCCAGGCCCGGAGGCCCCCCGAAGGTCCGCCGTTGCCGGCATTCCATTCCGATTAGCCAGGTGCTCTTTCTCCGACTTGGGATGCTGGCGAGGAAATGGCATTATGACCGCCCCGCGGCCGCTCAATCGGACAAGCAGTATCTCGAGACGACCAAAAATATGTCGAGGCTCAACGGGACCAGCATACTAAAGGGCGCTTGCACGAGGGCAGTCGCGGGTAACTGATTCTTAGAAGCACCATCCACGAAGGTGGATTACTCTACCCAGCCCGTACAACTAGCCGTCCATTGGACAAGTGTAGATACGGCAAGCCTAGAATTTCTGCAGAGTCTGGGGGTTCAACTTTCTTTGTATTGAAGAAAGGGAAAAAAAAAATAAAAAAAATTTGCCGCATCGGAACGATTTATAAACCGGTGGCTGGAAGCTTGGTGGATCCTGTTCCTGGCCCGTGCATACACAATGCAGCTCGAGAAAGATGGAATAGCGCTTGCCTTTTTAGGGCGCCACGTGATGCGGAAATTCATAGTTCCGTCCTGCAGCTGCTCGCCACCTGACACGCGCTGACGACAACGCCGGATGCGCCGCGTGCCTGATCTGTTGTTCATCCAATCCCATCCACCAGACCCTCCTCCCTCAACCCCATTCCCAGCGCAACCGAGATCCCACATATCGAGCACTCAGTCACTTCTATCGCGCATCGCACCCGTCGCAACGAGCCCGGAGCCTGGTTTCCTCGGCTAGTTTAGAGTTCGGTGCATCAGACGCAGCCAGCTGCCCAACATGGCGAACCCTCTCGATACTGATGTGGGGTCCGAGCTGTTCAGTAGCTACGAGGCCGAATACCGGCTCGTCCAGGCCGATCTGATACAGAAGCTGGATCAGGTTCCCGAGCTCCTCGGCGAGCCGCGAAAGGCTGCCATCAGCCAGGCCGAGCGGGCAATTGAAGAGGCCGAGGAGCTGGTACGTCGTGCTCCTGACTTATCTATAAGCGAAGGGAATAAATGGACTGTCTGGCTAACCTGCGCCCCTCCTTCCCCCTATAGCTCGGTCAGATGAAGCTCGAGAAACAGAACATACCGTCGAACAACCGAACGCGCCTGAACCAACGTCTGCGCAATATCGAGACGGACATCGACGGCTACAAGCGGAAGCTGCGTACGCTCGCCGATGACCGCTCCGCCCTCTTCGGCGGCCGCTATACCGACAACCCGACGGACGAGCAGGTGCAGCAGAGGCAGCAGCTGCTGTCGGGGACTGATCGTCTGGATCGGAGCACTCAGCGGCTCAAGCACAGCCAGGCCCTCGCCAACGAGACCGAGGCCATTGGCGCCTCCACACTCGCCGATCTGGAAAGGCAGAGAAACGTCATCCAGCACACGTCGGACATGCTGCTCGAAAGCGAAGGCTATGTGGACCGCAGCGTCAAGACGCTCCGGGGCATGGCACGTAGGTACTGTACCTTCTTCCCCCCTAAAATTGTTCCTCCCAACTCATCCTCTCCTCCGGCTAACAAAGGCGCAGGATGGCTACGAATCGGGTGATCACGATCTCTATTATCACCGTCTTGGTCCTTCTTATTATCGCCGTGATCGTTAGCAAGTTCAGATAGAAGGTGGGCCCCTCGGCGTTGTATGGCGCGACACGGAGTTTTGGCTGGCTTGATATTTTTTATTCGATATCACATACACGTACTCGCCGAAGCGTGATTATGAGTTTTATTCACTACCCATGCTTCCTGGTTCATTTTCCTGTCTGACGTTCAACTTCCATATTTTCGATCCTTGGATGCCCCTTTTCGGGCTTCGCAGTCCCCGCCTCCTCCATACTGAAGCCATCATACCTACAGGTAGACCTGCCGGTTTTTCTTTGTCATGAAATGCTTATTTTCTGCTCCGACGAAAGGAGAAGCTCCGTTGCGTCAGTGAAAGCTACATATACTCATTGAGAAAGACCTGGCATTCCCACTTAGAGCTCCATCTCAAAATTCCACAAGTATTTCCCCGGCCTTTTCCGGAGATAGTAATAGCAAGGCGTAGTACTGCACTACCAAAGGAACCGCCAACACAGCCAACTTTTTTTCCGCTCAATTCGTGATCCCTAGCGCTGCTGCTTCTGCGCCTTGCCCACTCGCCCCCCTGGAGAAAACGATCCCTTCCGCTTGTCCTCGCCCAGTCCTCGTCTTCCCGCGGAGATATCGCCCCTGCCCGAGCGGTGGCCCCCTCCACGGCCCCGACCGGGAGCGTCTCGTCCCCTGCGCGACATCCGATCTGTCCGCTTGAAGTCGGCTTTTGGCTTAGGGGCGCCGCCATCTCCCATCTCCTCGTCGTCGCTGTCTTGGCCCTTTTTATTAGACCATTTCAGCTTGCCGCGCAAACCCCGCTTGGGAGCATCTTTGCCCTCCAGCGCGGCCACGTACGCGCCGACTCCGTTTGTATCCCCTTCCTCGGCGCCATCCACATCCATGTCCACGTCTGTGGACCCAGACTGGCCGAGAATGAGCTTCCCGTCCGCGTTGGTCTTGGGCCTGGCTTTGCCGCCCGGCTTGCGCAACTTCACAGGCCGTGTGGACGAGATATGTGCAAGCGCGCCTCGGTCTAGTAGATCCAGAGGTTCGTCCTCATCCTCCATGATGTACGCGTCGCCCTCTTTCTGCCGGCGCGATCTCGGCTTGGTCGGCTCTTGCTGGTCCGAGTCACCCGAGACGCTCGCCGAATCATCGCTGTACACGGCCTCATCGTAGGCGCTTGCGAACTGGGCCGAGACGGCCTTCTTGGGCTTGTCGTCGTCCTCGTCCTCCTCGCTATCGCCAGCATCCTGCTGGGCAGCCTTCTGCCGCTTACTTCGTTCTTTCGTCTTACGAATATTGGTAACCAGTTTCCGATCCGCTTCCGGGCAGAACCTATAGACTGTCTGGAAGTCAAATCGGCGCACCATCCGCTCCAGGATGTGCTTGACCTTGGCTCGGAAATGCGCCTTGTGTTCGTGGCTCCACACCATCAAATTGGGGATGAGCACGGAGAGCCGGGGCTGCATCATGTCCACCGGCAGACTGATGATGCACACTTTGACGAAGCCCAGGACGCTCCTCACGATTTCTCGGTTGTTCGAAGTCAAGAAGAGGTCGACAGTCTGGACAAGATCCCCAAGAAGTCGGGCGTCAAGAATCTCCCGGAACTCGTATAGGATCCGGCTAATCGCCGTAATCGAGGCGGATATCATGTGCGGTGTGCCGCCTGCCAGACCGGCGCTGACCATTGTGAAGTACTCCTCGATAGTCGCCGCGACAGCCGGCGCATCAGAGGGCATATTCGGCACCTTGCTGTTATTTATCAATGCCGCATCCGCAGACGCCATCTTCTGGCCCATGACGACCAGAAGCTCAAAAGCGGCTGTCCGCGCACGTTCGTTCTGCTCTTTGCAGCAGATAACCACCTCAGACAGGACCGAAGGGATGAAGTGCAACGAATCCCTAGGCAGAAATGGAAGAAAAGCTGCAAGAGCGGCCAGACGCTCGCGCCGAGCTGGCGCCGACACCTTCTCCGCGTTAGCCAAGAACAGCGCTTGGAGCTCTGAATGCCTCTCCGCAAGAGCGGCCTTCCCCACGGGGGATTCGGCTAGCCTAGGGATCAGCTTGTAGGCCTTCTTCTGCAGCTGGTTGTCATCGTCCCTCGGGAGCGTCAGGGAGGCTATCCCAAACAGGGCAGTGTAGCTCTCTCGGGGAAGATGGAGCGACATAGTGATGACCAAGTCCATGAGAGTGTGCGTTGTGGAGGGGAGTCGCTGCTGAGTCTTAGCACCGGCAGCCCCTTCTTGCGACGCTGGGGTTGGCGTCTCCTGGAGGGCCGTAGCCAGCATCTTGCAGACCTCGTCGAACGTCCTCACCAGATCTGCCTCGGGAGTGATGCTGAGGTAGGTGTTGATGGTCTGCAGGATAGGGCCTCGTGATTGCGCTAGCGTCTGGCCGTAAACGTTGAACAGAACAGCGAGGTACTTGCCGGCAAACGTCCCCAGATATTCCAAGTTGCCTTTCGCAGCCTCTTGAGACACTCTGTTCTGCAAGACCAAATCATCGTCCCCCTCAATAGACGCTACGGCCTGGTTTGACTCAACAAGGATTCTGAGGGCTCGGCAAATGTCCAATCGCAGGTCGACCTTCTGGTATAGCAAATTGGCCAACAGCTCGGCGAAGCCCTGATCGAACGACTCCTCGAGGTCGAGCGGCAGATCGCAGTACCCCGGAAGGATTGACCATATTTGCTTGACTATCGTCTCGTAGATCTTGACTTCCATCGTCTTTTCGGCATCGCCGTGGTCCAAGACCCGCTGGAAGATGACGTCGCTGAGGGGGACAAACTCAGCCTTGAAATGGGCCAAGCTGGTATTCGTGGTATAGTCTCTGAGGAGAGGAAGCAGCCAAGCCCGTCCCGGCTGGCCTTTGGCAGGCTTCGCCAGGTTGAGCGGCAGCACTTTGAGGACGGCGCCAGGGCCAGCCGCCCTGATCACCCTCCCTATTACTTCGTCGGCCTCTTTTTTGCCCGCAAAAGACTCGTTGCCCCGGATGTCGCCAATGGTTCGGACTATCTCCAGAAGGAACGGGTCTGAATGCCAGCGCAAAGCGTCAAACATGGCACCGACGATGTGGAAAGTCTCCCGCCACGCCACCTGATATCGGACTTCGAAAAATCCCTCTACGATCTTGACGAGGTTTGTTAGGACCTTCTCATCGTATATGGAGAGATCCAAGAGGAGCCGTTGGGGTATACAGTTGGCCAGGAAGGACACCAGGCACTCCGATGCCGACACGCGGATATTTCCGGACGGCGAGTCCAGGAACTGAGACAGCATATCGAAGAGCACCGGCAACTTTGCGAATGCCTCCTCAGGTTCGATTTGGGCGTACACATCGTAGCCTCGGGATAGGACGGCGATCCAGGGAGGCATGAGCTGCGTGTCGTTCTGCGCGGGGCGCAGCTCCGCTATGATTTCTAGCAGGCGGGTGAGCTTCGAGGAGGAGATATCGTCCGCCATGCCCGCGAAGATCATCTCGAAAACCTCAAAGACGGCGACGGTCAGATGCTCGTTCCCGCTTCGAGCAATTCCTAGGAGGAGCTCGCAGAGAGGCTCGATCTTTTTGCTTGGCCAGCCTCCGCTCGAAGCGGCAATAGACTTCACCAGCTGGAGAACGTGTATCAATCTTGCGTCGCGGGTTGTGTCGCCCTCCCGCTTGTCCTTCTTGGCCTGGGCTGCCCTCTCCGCCAGGTCCTTAAGACTTGCCATTGCGGTCTCAGCGCACATGCCTGCCGCCGGGTGGTCCAGAGAGGGCGCCGGCGGGGGCGAATCCAGCACCTTCCTCAGGGCTTCGACAGCTCGCTTCCGCACTTTCGGTCGGTGATCCACGGACAACTTCAGCAGCCCCGCCACGGCTCGTCGGGGGCTGACCTGGGCGGCAGAGAGCTCCCAGGCTGCCGAGTCCTGTGCGCGGAGCAGGGACTCCAAGCAGCCGATGGAAGGTCGCAGAAGGGGGGCATCGGCATGTTCCTGAAGCAGCACGGGTGCCAGGAGTGTCAAGATCTGTGTGAACTTTGCGCGGAGGAGCGATTGTGGGGTAAACGGCGTGACAACATCCAAGAGGTAGACGACGGAAGTTGGTAGATCGAGCTGTGCACCGTCTCCGGCTGCTGACTGGCTTAGGAGGGCGAGGAGAGCTGCAAAATAGGCAGTTGCCGTCGGTTGGGCATTTTGATCCGTTAGGGTTGCCTCGACGGCCTGAAGAACAAGGACGGTCTAGACGAGGAGGCGTTCCTGTGTGAGCTTCCTTACATAAGGGCAATAAAAAAAGAAAAAAGATAGTCAGCTATGCGCCCAACATACCTGCTTCTGGCTCTGCAAATTTGGCGAGCGGATCTTGTAAAGCTTCTCTTCTAAAGTTGGTGGCGCCATTTTCTTCTCCCACAAGCTTGTCGCAGTAGGTAGATGGATTTTGGTTTGTAGGCGCATCGAAAAAAAGTTTTTGGTATCGATAATCGAATGTGGTGGTGCCCCTCCTATTAGTGAATTTTACTGCCACCGATGGGCCCAGTAGCGCTCTTATCCCTGCACTTGGTGCGAGTGTCTGCCAGTCCCAGATTCGTGGATTAATTCATGACTAAGCAGAAGCAGGAGTGCTGTAATGTGCGCAAGCAGGTACATACACATGCACCATCACCTTCTCTTCATAGGGAATTTAGGTACCTGTACCTGCCTAGAGGAAGTGGTCTGAATGATCCCCCACCCCTAATCGCCAATTAATGCTTGGAGCTTCCATCAGCTCTATGTGATAATAACCTCGGTCGCAACACCACCAGCCCTGTAGATTTCTCAATTTGCCTTGTGCAGACTCCACGGTCGATCTCCATATGTGCCTTTCAACGAAATATTAATGCACCCTTTTTTCTCCTCAAACCTGCTGCTGCCGGAATAAGGACAGGAGGACTACTGCTCTGGTAGGAAGGTAGCTCCTTGAAGGTGAGAGCTGCGAGGCAGCTCAAGCCGCCGCCTACGAATAGCGAGCATGCTCAACTTGGCGCAGAGCTGACTGCTCTCGCAATCGCGGGGCTTGCACCTAGATTCTATCTCGAAATGGTATCCGAAGTCTGATCTTCAGCGGTAGGATGAAGGCCGTCCTTCCGGGGAAGCCAGAGTCCCGTGTCCAGGCGCTCGCGACGGGCTTCTGGGGTTCCCGGCGCATCATCGTGAGTCTTCTTCCGTCACAGCCGATAACGGCCACATTTTGGGTCGCTGCTAACCCCCAGCCCCTGCCGCGCCAGACCTACATCAGCGGAAATGCCTTCGCTATACTTGCCGACCACGAAACGCTGCTACAGACCATCTACGACGACGACGAGACGCCGCTCGAGGCTATTGCCTTCGACGAATGCTCGGGGAAGATAGCTACATGCACAGATAGCACGGTGCGGATATACCGGCCTGTCGGGCAAGATGAGGGCGACCTCAAGGTACGATAGGGAAGCCTACTGCGACGATCTCCCTAGTAGGTATTGGGAGACACCCTATTAGAGGCCCCCTGCTGACCGTACCGTCCTCTGCTCTAGTGGGCTTTACAGGGCACGGTGCCTTTGGCGTCGCGGCCAGGGCAGGGCCGCGGTGCTCAGACTCTTCCAGCCACGTTGTCCTGGGGAAGCTCCGAAGAGCTGGTAGTCGGCCAGTCGTGTCTGACTCTGTACAGCACCGCGCCCACACCCACGCCCGTATGCTCGTGGCGCAAGATGCTGGCAAACCCCGTGAAGTGGGTCAGCGTCTCCTACGACTCGGCATTCATTGCCTCGGCGGGAAGCTATGACTGCTTGATCAAGGTCTGGCGAAGGCTCAGCTTCGGTTCGGACGACGTTCGCTTCGACTTCTTGTACCTACGACATCCTGAGGTCGTCACGGGCTTACAGTGGCGCAAACCTTACCACGTCGGCCACACGATCGACCCTGTGCTCTACACCTTTTGCGCCGACAACCTCCTCCGCGTCTGGACGAGGTCGGAGGCGCACGGAGGGCAGCAGCTCCACCTATGGGGCATGGTAGATCTAGCCGCCTCGATCCAAGGGACGGCCATTGGTAATGGCGTGCAGGCGGAATGCCAGTGGGCGTTCATCATTCAGGGCCGAGACTTGTCCGCAGCGACCGAGAAGGCCGTGCAGGAGGGCGGAGACGGCGAGAAGGACGCGGGGGCTCTCCAGCACCTGGTCAACATCGCAAACCGGAGCTCCGAGGTTTGTGTTGTCCTAGATACGCGTGGCGCCCTGGCTGCAGTATCGCTGGAGAATATAGACTCCAAAGCCCAGAGGACGGGTGACGTCTTCAATATCACGCAGCTGTCCTCTGCCGATCTCGATTTTGCGAAGAACATCCCCGCCGCATCGGCGAGTTCCCACGTGGAGATCCACAGCTACTGTGACAGTTCGGGCGGCCACCTCCACATTCTCATCCACTGCTTTGACGGTAGGATCGAGGTGTACGAGACCAATATCGCCCGCCTTCTCGACGAGACCTCCAACGGCAAGCGCCTGTGGCGTAAGTGTATCTGGTCGGGCCATTCGGGTCCCGTGCGCAAGATGGTCCGGAACTTTAGCGGCCGCGCTGTCGTCTCGAGGACAGCTCAGGGGGAGAGTATCGTCTGGTCGCACACCCTGAATAGGAAGGAGGAGTCGGCCATCCTACCCCAGAGCCTCGTCCCCGCCGGTGGCCACATCCATCGCATATGCCTCCTGCGCAAGGGCCGCTTCGTCGTCTTCCTTCTCCACGATAACGTGTCTGTGTGGGACTGTCGACGCGGCGCCCCGGCGTTATTGGCCAGCTGCGAATACGCCGTCTCTGGGAAGCCATTATGTCTGCTTATCCTCCCGCGGCAGCGAGCTGAAGACGATCCCGTGGCGCACATTGCCACGATAACGTCGGAGAAGTGCGGGATTGTCTGGAAGGTCACGCTGCCGCCCGATTACTCGGCGGCGGCTGCTTCGGGCCAAAAGTTTGGGCCGAAGTCAGGGTTAAAGCCAAGGCTGAATGGGCCAAGGCTACATAGGCATACTGGGCCGTCCATTTCCGAATTCTGTCGATTCGGGCTCGAAGACGCCGGAGACCTCGCCTATGTCCTGCCCGTCGACCCGGCAGGCTCAGCGCCGATGATCTCGGGATTCTTAGACGTGTTTGCACGGGACGTTGCCATCTCCTACACGCATACCGGCCGAGTGGAATTTTGGACGGCTCGCGTCAACCAGAGCGTCGATCGAGTGGAGTGGCTATCCACGTCGTCCATGGAGACCGGCGTCTCGGAGCCCTCCTTGGTCAGCGGGAGCACGATGAAGAAAGCCGCGCTCGTCAATTCACGCAGGTCCGCCGTCACCATCTGGGATATCCGCGGCGCCCGCCTAGAATACGCCCAGGACTTTGAGAGCCACGACAGCATTCAGGACCTGGATTGGACATCGACCCCAGACTCTCAGTCGATCCTGGCGGTTGGGTTTCCGTTCCGCGTCCTACTTCTCTGCCAAATGCGGTTCGACTACCTCAATAAGGGCCCCGCCTGGGCCGCCGTCAGAGAGATCAGCACGCGCGAGTTTACGCCTCACCCTATCGGCGACTCCACCTGGCTCGGGGACGGCCATCTCGTCATCGGCGCCGGCAACCAACTCTTCGTGTACGATCGGAGCTTCGACGTCTCGAGCTCGATGGCTACGAGCCTCCGAGTCCCGCACAGGAAAGATGGCACAAGAGACCTCTTCGACGTTGTGCAACGACTGAACGGGCCGTTGCCGGTGTTCCACCCTCAGTTTCTCAGCCAGTGCATGCTCGCGGGGAAGAACATTCTCGTGCATCGCATTCTATTGTCGCTGCACACGGCCCTCAAGTTCTGGGTCGAGAGCGAGGCCTTCGACGACTACCTCAGCATGAAACTGGAAGAATTCTACATGGACACTAGCCACGTGAGTCGCCTCTTCTTACCCTTCTATTGCTTGCCGCCGCTGCTAATCAGCCGTGTGTAGATTTCCAACCTTCCTTCCGTCGACAAAGATAAGGAGCCAAATTCGTATTTTTCGCCGCATGGGATCTCACACGAGGAGAACGACGAGATTTTCACTGAGGAGGTGGCCCAGATGATCAACGAAAGACTCACTAGGGTAGCCTTGCCACAGCTCTCCGGCCACGAGCAGATCCAGCTAGTCGATATCGTGGAGTGCGCCGGCTTTGTCGAGAAGCAGCGCCGGTCCATGGACGAGAATGCCGCTCGGTTCATGCTCTTCTACCGGCAACACGCCTTGCGCAAGGGCCGAACCAGCGAGATCCACATGTCGTGGCGAGAGATCAATTGGGCCTACCATTCCACGAGCCAGGACATCCTGGTCGATTTCGTCTCGCGCCAGCACCACGGGACGCTATTGTGGAAGGATGCGCGGGAAAGCGGCATGTTTATGTGGCTGACCGATACTGCCGCCGTCAGGGCGCAGTTCGAGATGGTAGCGCGCAACGAGTACACTAAGGGCGAGATTAAAAACCCGGTGGATTGCGCTCTCTTCTACATGGCCCTGCGGAAGAAGGCGGTTCTCCAGGGGCTGTGGCGTATGGCTGCGTGGAACCGCGAGCAGGGCGCCACCCAGAAGCTTCTGGCCAACAACTTTGACGACCCCAAGTGGAGGACCGTTGCGCTCAAGAATGCATACGCCCTGATGAGTAAAAGAAGATTTGGTCAGTTCCATACTCGCTCCTTCTCCCTTTTACGCCTACTGACGAATTTCTCTTGTAGAGTACGCGGCGGCCTTTTTCTTGCTGGCTGATCACCTTCGAGATGCCGTCGGCGTCTGCTTTAGCCAGATGAAGGATCTCCAGCTGGCCATCGCCGTAGCTCGGGTCTATGAGGGAGACCAGGGACCTGTACTGCGCAAATTTCTCGAGGAAGAGGTCTTAGGCGTCGCAGCCCAGGAGGGGAACCGTTGGCTTGCGTCTTGGGCCTTCTGGATGCTGCACCGGCGCGACATGGCTGTGCGGGCCCTCATAGTAAGACAAGACATGACTCCTTTCTCTTCTGTTCTATTACTGTGTCCCGTTGCTGAGACAAAATTTGTGCTAGACGCCCGTCTTTACGCTCCTAGAAACTCCGCATTCTCCCGATATCAGGTCTAAGCTATACTTGACAGACGATCCGGCGCTAGTGATCCTCTATGCGCAACTTCGCCAGACGACGCTTCAGACGCTCCGGGGCGCGTCCAAGGTGACCCCCAAGGTCGAGTGGGAGTTTGTTCTACATAGTGCGAGGTTGTACGACCGCATGGGCTGCGACCTGTTGGGATTGGATCTAGGTAGGTGTTGAAGGGGATGCTACCCGCTGGCTCCAACCACTGGAGATGTTGCTAATCTTGACCGCCCATCTGTTAGTTCGAAACTGGGAATTTCTACGTGGTGGACGCCATGCCGTCCCTGGGCTAGGGGGCGAGATCGATCCTCTTAGGCTGCTCCGCCGTAGGAGCTCCTTGGTCGTAGCAGACTTGCCCATCAAGTCCTCCGGTGGCAGCGGCGATGGACGAAAGCAGTTACCTCCCACACACTTCGAAGAGCCTGACGCCAATTCCCTTTTGGACAGCTTCGGCTTCTGATATGATGGCGATGGCTCCCCCATCAACCTGCCTACCGGGCAAGCGGGTGGAAGCGGCATCATCATGATCACTTAAAAATACCTTTCCAATGGCATTGACTTGCTCGTTGGATGAGCCCGTCCATCGCCATCACCGGACGTGATTTCATCGCGGAAGTACTCTTTTTTTTTACACGACTTCGCTCGATGTGCTATCATTGATGGTAAATAGAGGGTATGGGGTTTTTGTTCCCACTCTATGAGTGGTCGGATAGATTGACGAGAGCCAAAAATAGCCTGCGCCTGCATGGGTACGTAGGTAGCCCGTGGATGGTGCGGAAGTTGGAGAAGGTGGATGAGTAAGTAGAGGACCGGAAGGACTCAGCACTTAAAGAGGCTGCCTGACAGGTGACACGCGGCAACCAGGTGAAAAGGCGGAAGCTCTGAAGGCCCTCGGGATGATATGATACATTTGGGATGTGCGTTATCAGGAGGTATGGAGCGAAACGAAGCAATTCATTCATCCTATCTGCCCAAAGAAAAATCCGAAGCCTTATTTTATTAGTGATGGGCCGGTGAAATTCAGACGAAGGGAACGGTAAGGATTCGTAGCCTACCGGGGATCTACCACCCTCCCTCCCCGCTCAGCACCTAATTACAACAGCAGCCCTCTCTCCGCGAGTTCTTTGTTTAGCGCGCGGCAGAAGGCGCCATTGTATGTATGTCAGCGCGGGAAAAATGCCCATCAGCTCAGCGCGCTCGCTACCGCATATCGACGCTATATAGACGTAAAAATGCAGTAGATGCATCCGTGGATAGGATGCTGCTAAAACGGGCACCGCAGAAAGACTTTGGGGAAGAGGGGGGAAGCCATCACAACATCGCAAACACGGGTCGGGGTTGCAACCTCCTTTCGGCGGTTGACGTACCCTGAGCTGGACGCGATGTTGGTTGTGTAAGACGTTGATAGTGGTGTAGAGCGAGTGACGATGTCTCGCAAGAGATGCCTGCTTACCGTGAATGTGCGTCACCGGCCGACGATGGGTAAGACATCGGCTTACTTTTCCACCATCGCGTCCCTACCATGCCCAAAATGAAATGAAGCCTTCAAGACCCGCTGCTCCCCCCCTGTACGTATTCTTGGCAATATCGCCAATGGCTTATTTGGGATACCTTCATGTGTCCCAATATGAAATCAAGACTCCATTCAGGCCCCCATTCAGGCCCCCATTCAGGCCCCCAAACGGCCCCAACTGATATAGGACGGCATCGGGGTGGTAGTCGCCTCGGTAAGTAGGGTTCTGCGGAGGCCACTCAGTCGGCCGCCCAGGGGGGCTGGTCTGCTCGGTACTTAGATATGCCGCTCATGTGGTCCTGCTACTTGCTGGGTCAAGCTCCCATCCACTGGTATGTAGTATGCCCCCGGCGTCTGCAGGGCGCAGAAGAGCGGATAGAGCGCCGTGGGTCAGGCGGGAGGCGTGGCCAGTGGAGGTATCTGCCTAAGGTATATATACCTGTAGGTACGTACGTATATGGAAGTATCTGGTTTGAGTAGGCATCTATCTCGCCCTCCGACCGTTCAAGCCGCCAGGGTACGAGTCGACTCATTAGGCCTCGTCACCGCTCAAACCAGGTCTCTCTCTCCCGCAACCTCCCCGGTAATGATGTGGCGATGGGCGGCCCAAGTGTCCTGGCTGGCTTGTTAACTTGCCATCTCCGGCCTTCTCCGTGTATGGCTCGATGCCGAGAGAACCAACGTTTCATGGCAGAGAGCTATGAGTCGGCGCGCCCCCTGGCTACAGGAATCGCCAGCCACAAGCCACGCCAGGGTAGGGAGATAGATAGGGAGGGATATAAATACAAACGGCGGACTAGCTCTTCTTTCGCATGTGAGGGCAGACCGCGACGACGGGTCGACGAGGCTAGGCGCTTCCTTCATGCCCCACGCGGGTTGTTTTCCGCAGAAGCCTTCGATCCCGCACGCTACCTACGTACCTAGGTAGTAGATGAGTGTACCGGTGAGTGCGCTCGCCCCTGGGGCGAGGCTGCTGCTGCCTTCTCTTCCCGCGACGTCACAGTGTGGCGGAGCCGGCGGGCGCTGGCGATGCTCAATTACGAGCCGCCTCCAGGAGACGTAGCGCAGTGGAGGCATGGTTCGGGCGATGAGACGTCTATCATCTATCCGAGCAGAGCCCCTTCTGCGAGCAAGGGCTGCAGCGCCGCGGATTTGCAGTCCATCTCCGCGAGGGCTGCGCGCACCGCCCGGTAGCCAGCCATCGAGTCCAAGGCACCTCGGAAGAAGGACTTCTAGAAGGGCGCGTTCGGCAAAATTGTTTGCACTCTGTACGCTACCTACATGTAGGTAGGGCCGGCCGTCAGCAGCAGCACTCCTATTCCTCCCCGTCCATCCAGAGAGGTACTTCTCGCGATGCCGTCCGGGTACTGTGGGGGGCTGAGGGCAGGCTCAGCAGGCGGGTAATGTGCTGAGCTAGATAGCGAGGGAAAATAGCCGGCGTCTGTTCTCACGCGCCGCGCCATCCTTCGAGATGAAAGCAGCCGTGACGACAGTAATTGTAGGAGCAGCAGCAGTAGCAACAGTAAGAGTAGTGAGTGGTAGTAGCAGTCGTAGCATCCATCTTCCGCCGAGAAGGAAGCCTATAGGAGGAGAGGACGGGAGCTATTTTGGAATACTATGTCGCGATGGCTGGCGACCTGTCGCCAGGTGCGCAAATCCCCTCATTTGGCATTCCAAATGCCGTCGGATTATGCGTCCGTCCACCTTGACGACCTGGTTGGCCGCCGGTCGACCCGCCGATCCGTGCCGGTCTCAGGAGGGCAATGGGTCATCGACATAATGGCTGGCGCGCTGTCTCCTCTGACAAACTCGAGGAGGGAAGCTGCTGGGTAGGGTAGGTAGAGGAGGAAAACTCGGAAAGGAAGAAGGCGGGAGGAGAGGTGACTCCCCAGCGTTGCAGCCTGTGGCCGCAGCGGGTTGGTTGGTGGGTTGGTCGGTGGTCCGGGGTGCACGGCCGTGCTAACTCGAACCGTGGTAGGCCCTTCCGTAAGTGCCTAGGACCCCTCTACAGTGGGGTGTACACAAGGCCCTTGCAGCAAACCCCAGTTAGTGCGCTTGGCGGAAGGTACCTATAGGCAGCACGGCAGTACCTCTGCTGCCGTACCTGCTCTCTCAGCCTCCAGCCTCCAGCTACTAACTGTAGGTCCGCCTTCTCTTCCAGGCAGCGCACCCACACCCATCCAGCGTCTCCGCACCCATACCCACACCCTCATCTCTCATCTCACCTTTCTATTTCGCTTTCAATCTTTTTATATTCGCTCCCTTGGTGTGGTTCGCCGGCGGTTGTCGACCTCGGTGCACTCGGTCCAGTGTGTACCCCCGTACTCTGCCTCTGTCGACAGGTGCTACCTGCTACTGTTACAGGTAGTCTCTCATATTGCTGCTATTTATTTCCCTGCCTGCATGCGAGTCACGCTCCTTCGTCGAGCGGCGGACGATTCTCTCGGCCCCCGGCCGTCGGTCGCAGCGCCCGCCAGGAACTCACTTCTAGGTTCCTAAGTACTCCTCCGTACTGGCCCAGTACCTTGCTTGGACTGCTACGAGTCCCTCTCGGGAACCACTCCATTCCCCTCCCCCTGTCACCCCTGAGCCAACCACGATGGCTCTCCTCCCCCCTCCACCCCGTCCGTTGTCTGCCTCTGCAGGACTGTCCGCTCTGCAGCCAATGCCACGCTCGCCCCAGCCTCCAGCCTGATCCTTTGCCCGAAGTCCTCTAGTCCTCCTCGACGGAGTCGTCCCCTCGGTCACCACCCCCCTAGTCCATCCTCGGTGATTTCTCCCGCGCTGCCTTCCCTGCTTCCATTCATAGCGCCGGTCATGTCACCTTGTCTTCCGTACTCCATCCAGACCACCTAACTTACCTTGTACCACATCACCGCCGGCTTCTCTCGTCTAGGGGTGCCATCTTTCCCCTGTCCGTACCCTCCTCTTTAATTTATGCGCGTGCATGCCCTGCTATACCACCATGGCAACCTATTATTGCCCAGGCAGAAGGACTGCCAGGACTGTCCTCGCGTGGAGAACTCGTTGGCTGGATTCTGCCTTGACTAGACGCGCAGCCCTTTTGCCGTTCTGCCTCATCCTACGTTTCTGTCGTAAGAGGCAGGTGACAGGCGTCGGCCCTACGAGATCGATCGTCCGGCAACTGTGCTTGTCTGCATCATCGTGTCTGTTGTTAGTCCTGGACTCGCACACCGTGGCCCAGCACGGCCGCATGGGGTCACAGACCCCATGGTCGTCTGTCCTATATCTGGCTCGCGTCCCTCTCCCCAAGGGCATCCGGGTCTAGCGTCAGATCGTTGCCAACACTAAGGATCTTCTTCTCCCTGCCACTGCCACCAGCAAAAAGGGCGCCCTCTGTGTATCGCTTCTTCGCTTTCCAACTTCCAACGTCCGACGTCTGCCGAGTATCACGTCGGCGTCTACTGGGCCATATTACCCCATGGAACTCCCGCCGCCTCTGACCCGTTCGCCTGCCTCCACTCCCAACTCGTACTGCCCGTCGGAGGACTCTTCCCTCGACTACCCCTCTCCAGGTCTGGTTGCGCAGCAGTACAGCGTCTCTTTGTACGGCGCCGACCTCGCCTGCTCCGCAGCAGCTTCGCCAATGCCGGAACACTCCCTCCCCACCTTCGACGCTATAGGCCAGGCCGAATGGACCCAGGCCGCGGTGCTACAGCTATCCTCGACGTCGGCGGCGATGGCCGGCATCCTCTCTGCAGGAGACTACGATCCCTTCGGAGGCTACGGCTCGCCCATGCCCACTCCCTACTCCCGAGACGCCTATTCCCGAGACGCATACACGTCCCATCCGGGCCACGAGCCCTCCATCGCCGGAACGCCGCCGCCCCGAGCCTCTCACGCGCGCTCGGCCGTTCCGCCACTGTCGAGGTCGCCGTTGTCGTGCGCCTCGGGCCCTTCCTATTCCCACCCCGTGGCTCCCCACGTCAAGCTCGAGGACGAGGTTTCGGACAGTTCTCGGAGCATTGGCGTCTCTCCGTACTCGCCCGCCCACCCCGGCCGGACGTCGTACCCGGCCGAGACCAGCGCCTTCAACACACCCAGCACCGGGTATCTCTCGGCCAGCCCCTCACCCGCCTGGGTCGAGGCGGCCGACCCCGAACAGTGCTATCCCTACGCAGCGGGGAGCAACCAGGCGGTGAGCTGGGCGAACAATCGGCAAGTCCGCGCTGCGCGTCCGCGTCGCCAACCGCGGCGGCTCACCACCAAAGAAGAGGCCAATTTCCAGTGCGAGGTCAAGGGCTGCGGCAAGCTGTTCAGCCGGAGCTACAACTTCAAGGCGCACATGGAGACGCACGACGAGAAGCGCGAGTACCCCTTCCCCTGCCAGGTCGGCGACTGCAGCAAGCGGTTCGTGCGCAAGACCGACCTGCAGAGGCACCACCAGAGCGTGCACGCGAAGGAGAGGAATTACGGCTGCGACTACTGCGGCCGTCTTTTTGCCCGGAAGGACACGCTTAGAAGGCACGTCCTCAGCTATTCTTTTGGCCCGATAGGCTGGTCCCCTCACGACGAGCCCTATGCTGACATAACGGACAATTATAGACATATGGACGACGGCTGCTCCAAGAGGTTCGATATCGGCACTCTAGACTTGCGCGCCGACGGATACCTGGCTCCCCCGCCGGGCACTCAACATTCGCTCCAGGGCAACAACCCCTGGGCCAGATGATCTGGCCCCTGGAGGTCGCTCTCTTTCTCTCTGTCCATATTATCTCTCCCTGTCTACTTATCTTTTTCTTTCTAACTATCCTATGGCGGCGCCGAACGGTTTACCGGCTGGGGAGGAGTGGAGCATCATTTCTGCAGCTATGCTTTTTGTCGTATCCTTTTAGGGGGATTCGGGGCAAAAATAATCTTTCACCCGTTATGTAGCCTGTCTTCTGTATTTGGGCTCTTCTATAATTTGTATTCGTGAGTTTATCTAATTTTCTTCCATCTATTTCGATCATCTACACGTCACATTTCCTGTACATCCATAGCCGCATGCTTTATGATATGGGGGAATGGGCCGGATACCACCACCTAGAAGGAAAGCATAGACCGAGGAATGTGGGAATAGAATGTTACCTACTGCCTACATACTTGAATGTACTTGAACGATGCTGTCGGAGGAGATTTCATGAGTTTATCATGGCAGGACCAGGAGAGAGAGCGGCCCAGCGAGTTCCTACTGTACATGTACTTGATCACCGAGCAGTTTGATTCGCGTACGGAGAAAAGGTACGGAGAGAAGGGATACCCCATTCAGTCTTGCCCACTCTTTCGGCCGAGAAAGTGGGTTGAGTTACATGCCCTCTAGGCCGACAGGGCACCTCGGGCGAGGTTGTTATTTACGGAGTGTGGAAAAAAAAAAAGAAGGGGGTGCGTCTGGCCGCCGCTTACAGCTACCACAGTGAAGAGAAGAGACGGCAGAACTGGAGGGACAGTGTTCAGAGAGAAATTGCCAGTCCTGCTCCCTACCGAGCGCCGTCCCGAGTAGAAATTGCGAGTCTACTTACAAAAAATGGAAGGATTCGATGCTTGGGCCCTGATGCAACCATAAAACACGTTATTAAGGCCCGGGAAAGATCGACCGGGACCGACGCGATTGGTGGCGACGCGAGCGAGTTCGAGCCCGGGGCGGTAGGGTAAGCGGGCTAGAGCCGTCTGCGGGGATTTTGGATGGTCCAAGTAGTACAGCTGATTTGTGTGCGTACAGGGAAATGCTTCAGATCGGAAGCTTTTCAGCAGGTCAACACGCCTTAACGGACGGCACAAGTATGAGCATGTTGGCCGCCTACTTGCTACCTACAAAGGTACAAATAGGTAATAGATCCAGAGAGGCAGGTGTATGGGTTTTGTCCGCTCAGGAGGTATCGCCACGGTTTACAAGGCTGAGATGGCTAGCCACCGTTGACCGGCCGAGACAGACGTGCCGCCAAGGAGATACTGTTGCAGACGCAGAAACAAGCGCGCTGGTTAGAAACCGTCTCCAGCCGGCCACGCATCCCCCCTGGGCTTTGTCTTCCGCTGTGGTATCATTCGGCTTGTCGGTTTGTCCAGGCTTGCCAAGACATCCCGGGCACTTTATTTTCAATATCCATCCTAAATATCCCCGGCCCAACACGGCACCACCCGAGACTGACGAGCAGGACGAACAGGCCAGGCTGGTTTCTGAGTTACTCGGTGGGCTTTTCTTCCCCAGGGCAGGCCGAACAACCAAGCAATCGACCGACCGCCAACCGATGGACTGACCGACCGACCGGCCTTTGGTCCCCCGGCCGGGGCGGCTGGCTGGGCAATAAACTCGCAACTAACGAGCGCGTGGGTCGACTTCACGACAATCCTGCTTTTTAAACTGGCTCCTTCAATGCATACTCAGCATCGATTCGAGCATGGAGCAGGGACGTGCCTGCCAGGGTGCCTAGCGTGCCCAGGAGTGCTCGACAGGGTCGCGAAGTCTGGTCAACAGGCCACGGGCGGGATTTTTCCTAAAGCGGCATCCAACCGGCCCAGGCAGACGTAACGCCAGTCCAGTCATTCCTGGCTAACCCGTACGGCGCCCAACAGCCATAGAGGACATGCTCAGCCCTCTTTGTCTTTTGGGTTGGGCCTCTTGTCGTTACGACCTATCGTTCCCCTGAGAACCCTCCATCCAGGCCGTTGATGCGGGGAAGAAGTACAATAAGTACTCGACCCCCGTACGCTGCTTGTTGGTTCCCAACGCCCGCCAATCACCAGCGGGGAGGAGAGGGCACGGCTCGGCGCCGATATGAAGCGGCCACGCGGAATGCCAGCGTACCAGCGCGGGAGCACTTTGGCCGAAGGACTCTGTGGCTGTACTACCGGGCCGTAACATAGGCACGTAGGACATATACACCACCTACATGCCCCTATAGTAGGTGTCGTATTTGACCCGCCGCCCTCTCCTTCTTCTCTCATGTCCTCAGCGGAGTGAGTGGCCGCTATGCCTCCCTCCCGTCTACCTACCAACCACTTACTTACCTACCCACCTGCGTACTGCTCACGTACTGCCTGCGTAGGTACGAGTACGTGCATATCTTGGCACGGGGATATAGCGCGCTAGAGCGGCCGCCATGGTGGTAGCAGGTAGTGACCGGTGCAGCTGCCACTCCCGCCTGTATCGCCTAGCACGGCCACAACTCCTCGCTGTGACTCCCTTGTGTCGGCTGCACAGCCTTCCCGCCCATAGCGTCACCAGCCCAGTTGCGTGGGCAGGAGAGTCAGAGGCAACGCAAGTTCGATGACCTGTCTCCAGGCCGTAACCAGGCCGGTATCCTCGACGATGGCTGCCTGGGGGTGTTTAGAGGTGCCTAGGGATGCTTAGGGGCAGAGGGGAGTTGCGAGAGCATCGCATGGTCGGCAACAGGAGTTCCCAGGCCGTGCTCTGCCTGGTCCATCTGTCAGCGCCCCCTCGCACTCCGGCATGACAGCGCTCTCGAACGGAAGGAGTACATCTCGTGTCCGTACCATACCATCTGCACGTCCATACTTCTCACCACACCACAGCTGTCATCCATCCCGTCCCCACACAGCGCATTCTACCTAGGTACGGTAGCCATAGTCATAAGCGGGGATCTTACGGCGAGACGAGCCTCGTGTAACCTCCCCGAAGGGTAGTAGGCCCGGCAACAACGCACCAGTCAAGAAAGACGGAGGCCTATTCGAGCTAGAGGGATGCCCAATCCAACATATCGGGGCCCCAGAACGCACTGCGCAAGAGACGTGCTGCTCCGATTGCCTTCCTGGGAGAGCAGGCACGGCAACAGCGATAGCTCCGATACGAGAATATATACTAGGCACCAGTTGGGTTATGCCTAGAAACCTGCTAGTCTTGATGCTCACATCGGGTTCGGTCTCGGTTGGGCTGCGCCCAGCTACCTATAGGTACCCAGCTGCCTCCTCTGGAAGTGGCCATGTGACCGACTGCAAGGAGAAGACGAAACGTTACAGCCCAGATGACCGGACTCATCATGAGGTAGCACGGCAAGGTACCTACCTGTACTTACCTGTGTAAGGAAGGCGGTAAACTCCCAGGCCCGGATGCACGCCTGGATGCATGACCCAGCGTCGCCAAAGTTCTCAGAAGCTCGGGTTCTCGGTCGATGCGTCATTGGGTGTCGAGCCGGATGATCTACTTACCTGCAGTAGTTGATATTGCGCATCATCATCGCCCGTGACCTCGTCAGGCGCCTGGAAGATGCCGAGGTAGGCATCCAGGCTTGACTTGGCCTACAGCAGTGCCGGAGCTGTCAGGGCGCCGGCAGTCGGCTCAGCGCCCCATCACGCCAACGCCGCCCGATGCTTCCGGCCGCCAATGGTGGGTGTTCTTTGCAGCCTCGCCAGAGCAGGCTGAGACTTGGCGAGGCTATTAAGCCATTGGGTTTTCGTCCCACCTACGGGTAGGTTGCCTAATGGGGCGCGGGGCGAATCTCCATTGGCCCCATTGCCTACAGCTGCCGCAAGATACATCGCCTGCGTACTGGGCATATACCCAGCACTTAAATAGTAAGGAGTAGATCGAGGAAACTACTGCCTACCTGCCTGCATGGACGTGGCGCCTAGCAAAGCCTTCAAATAAGGGCGAAGCCTTCAAGGGCAGAGGAGCGAGAAGACTTGTCGCGGAAAAGTAGACAGTCGGTTCTTGTTGTCATCCGTATCCGACAGAGTGGATGTCCATATGCCCCACTCTGGCATTGAGATAGGGTAGGGTTCTGCCGCTGCACACCGCCAAAGTTTTTGATGCTTCGACAAGCCGACAGGGCGATTTCCCCGCTAGAAAATCCCAATCGAACCAGCAAGCGCAAAGCGTAGAGAGCGACATACAGCAAAGTGCAGAGAGCCGAGAACAGAGAGCAAGCGTACGATTTTGCTTCGACGGTCGAGCTGTCCCACCCGCCAAGCACTGTGCCGTGTCGCCTGCAGCCTCGGCGAGGGCGCACCGCCAATTTTGCGCCATGAATATCTCGCAGCCCGTTGCCTCCGCGGTGGAGAGCGTCGAGTTCACCTTTCTCTCCGCGGACGAGATCCGAGCCATCTCGGTGAAGAGAATCGAGAACGAGAACACGTTCGACACCCTTCTGAATCCCGTTCCCGGCGGCCTGTACGACCCCGCCCTCGGATCGTGGGGCGCTGCTCTGTGAGTGCCAATGCGATATCACAGTGCCTACCTAGACGCTTGCTTTTCTTGCTATTTTATTAACCTCGTTTTGGGACTCTTCGCAGGTGCACAACATGTAATCTCGGACAGTCGCTGTGTCCCGGCCATGCCGGCCACATAGAGCTACCCGTCCCCGTCTATCATCCGGTCTTCATGGACCAGGTTCTCCGCCTGCTGCGAGCGAAATGTATCCACTGCCACCACTTCCGTCTGCGCCCTCGGGACCTGAACGCCTACGTATGCAAGTTCCGCCTCCTGCAGCGAGGCCTTGTCGCCGAGGCCCAAAATATCGACGCTATTGGCGAGGACTACCATGGCATGGCCGCCCCCAGCGTGCCCCAGGGTGAGTTCGCGGGTTCCGAGGAGGAGGCTGCCAATGACGGCGTCGTGCGTGCAAGAAACGCCTATGTTCGCGAGGCCCTGCTGGCCCATAAGATCGACCTCGGAGACGTGCGCAAGGGCAAGCACGAGGGCGCTTTGGAGATGCGGAGAGACCTGGTGGCCAAGTTCATGAAGGACATCGTCGCCGGCAAGCAGTGCGCCTCCTGCTGCGCCATCACGCCCAGCTTCCGCAAGGACCGCTTCGTGAAGATCTTCGAGAAGGCCCTAGCGCCCAAGGATCGGGCCAAGATGGCTGCCGGCGGGTTCAAGACGCGCGATGCCTTGACGATGCGCCAGCGCTCGAAGGCCGCGGGGCCGGATTTCCCGGCTGACGAGGGCGTCGCCGACGTCTCCTCGTCGGACCACGAGAGGTCAGACGGCGGGGGCAACGAGGACAGCGACGGTGATGCCGACGACCTCGACGAGAATGGCGACGTGATTCCCAAGACGCCGGGGAACGGCCGCCCCTCCGCAGCCGCGGCGGCGAAGCTTAGGCAGCGCTACATCAGCGCTCAGGAGGTGCTCGAGAGGCTGAAGCTACTTTTCTATTACGAGCAGGAGCTTCTACAGCTCATCTACAGCTCGAAGCCTCTCCAAGAAGGCTCTGGCAAGATAACGCCCGACATGTTCTTCCTACAGACCATCCTGGTGCCGCCCAACAAGTACCGGCCCGAGGCCCGCACCGGCGACTCGCAGATCACCGAAGCCCAGCAGAACAACCTATACAGGATGATCCTATCCGCCTCGTTCAGGGTGGCGCAGATCCATCGAGAAATCATGGGCAGGGAAGATGCCTCTACCGGAAGGCGCTACAGGCGAGACATCGTCTCCCTCCACGAGGCCTGGACAGACCTCCAAAATTGCGTCAACTCCCTCGTCGACCGGAATAAGAACCCCATACAAGGCCAGGCGGCCAAGAGGAACGAGGAGGGTATCAAGCAGAAGCTAGAGAAGAAGGAGGGCCTCTTCCGCAAGAACATGATGGGGAAGCGGGTCAACTACGCCGCCCGCAGCGTCATCTCGCCGGACCCCAACATCGAGACGAACGAGATAGGCGTGCCACCCGTGTTTGCCCGGAAGCTGACCTACCCGGAGCCGGTGACGAGCCACAACTTCAAGGCCATGCAGCAAGCCGTCATCAACGGCGTGGAGAAGTGGCCCGGCGCGGTCGCCATCGAGAACGAGAACGGCCAGGTGGTCAACCTGCGGGGCAAATCCCCCGAGGACCGGATGGCGCTCGCCAACCAGCTCCTGGCCCCGACGAACAGCAGCTTCAGCGGCCTGCGCAACAAGAAAGTGCACCGGCACCTCACCAACGGCGACGTCGTCCTCATGAACCGCCAGCCCACGCTGCACAAGCCCTCCATCATGGGCCACCGCGTGCGGGTGCTGCCGGGCGAGAAGACCATTCGCATGCACTACGCCAACTGCAACACCTACAACGCGGACTTCGACGGCGATGAGATGAACATGCACTTCCCCCAGAACGAGATCGCCCGCGCGGAAGCCCTGCAGCTCGCCGACACGGACCACCAGTACATCTCGGGCACGCAGGGCAAGCCCCTGCGCGGCCTGATCCAGGACCACATCTCCGTCTCCGTGGCCCTCTGCAACAAGGACACTTTCTTCGACCGCTCGGCGTACCAGGAGCTGATCTACAGCGCCCTGCGGCCTGAGCATGGCCACATATACAGCGACCGGATCGAGCTCGTGCCCCCCGCCGTCTTCCAGCCAGTGCTGCGGTGGACCGGAAAGCAGGTGATCACGACCATCCTGGGCAACATCAAGCCCCCGAACTGCGGCGCCCTCTGGATGAACGGCAAAACCCAGCTGCCCCGCGACAGATGGGGCGCCCACGCGGAGGAGGGTGACGTCCTCTTCCGCGACGGCGAGCTGGTCAGCGGCATCCTCGACAAGGCGCAGCTCGGCCCGTCCTCGGGCGGGCTCATCCACGCCGTGCACGAGGTCTACGGGCCCGCCACCGCCGGGAAGCTGCTGAGCAGCCTGGGCCGGCTGCTGACCAAGTTCCTCAACATGCGCGCCTTCACCTGCGGCATGGACGATCTGCGCCTGACGCCGCAGGGCGAGGCGGACCGCAAGAAGGAGCTGGAGGCCGCCGCGGATATCGGCCTCGAGGTCGCCGCCACCTACGTCACGCTCCAGGATCAGCGCCCGAGCGGCAACGACACGGAGCTGCTGCGCCGGCTGGAGGAGGTCATGCGGGACGACAGCAAGCAGGAGGGCCTCGACGTGCTGATGAACAAGCGCAGTGCCGAGCTGTCCAGCAAGATCACCAAGGCATGTCTCCCTGCAGGTCTCGAGAAGCCGTTCCCGAAGAACCACATGCAGTCCATGACTCTGTCTGGAGCTAAAGGTGGCCTTGTCAACGCCAACTTGATCTCGTGCAATCTCGGCCAGCAAGTTCTCGAAGGCAGGCGGGTGCCTCTGATGGTGAGCGGCAAGTCTCTGCCCTGCTTTGCCCAGTTCGACACCAGCGTGAGGGCGGGCGGCTACATCGTCAACCGCTTCCTTACCGGCATCCGGCCTCAGGAGTACTACTTCCATCACATGGCCGGCCGTGAAGGCCTCATCGACACAGCCGTCAAGACCTCGCGCTCCGGCTACCTGCAGAGGTGTCTGATCAAGGGCATGGAGGGCCTCGAGGTAGCTTACGACACCTCCGTGCGGGATTCGGACGGCACCTTGGTCCAGTTCTTGTACGGCGAGGATGGCCTCGACATCACGAAGCAGAAGTACCTTACCGACTTTGGCTTCCTGCTTCGGAATCTCGATTCCCAGCTAGCATATATCAAGTACGCGGACCCGGCAACGGCACAGATCTTCGACCACAAGGACGTGTTCACCAAGAGAACCAAGAACTTAATTAAGAAGGCGCAGTTCGACCCCGCTTACGCCGAAGAGCCGGTCAATTCGGTGGTCAACCCCGCCCGATATGCCTTCGCTACGTCCGAGAAGTTCTTCGGCGCGGTCTCGCGCTACGTTAAGGAAAACAAAGACGGGCTCCTACGAGAGAAGGATAGGGAGAAGGAGGGTCAGGGACCGTCAGGGTCGGCAGGCAGTCCCCTCCGGTACCGTATCCCCAAGAAGACGGCCGAGAAGGTCTTCGCAGCCAAGTACCTGCGCTCTCTCGTGGAGCCGGGCGAAGCGGTAGGCATCGTCGCTGGCCAGTCCGTGGGGGAGCCGTCGACACAGATGACGCTCAACACCTTCCACTTAGCAGGACACTCTGCCAAGAACGTCACGCTAGGTATCCCCCGACTCCGGGAAATCCTGATGACAGCCAGCTCCCACATCTCGACACCGGCCATGACCTTGGTTCTCCACCCGGAGCTCTCTCCGGAGGATGGGCAGATCTTTGCCAAATCGATCAGCGTTCTCCCGCTGTCGCACGTGCTCGACAAGCTCACCGTCCGCGAACGCATCGGCAAGGGGGCCGGGCACGCCCTCGCTAAGATCTACGACATCCGGCTCCGCTTTTTCTCGTCGGCGGACTACACCGCAACCTACGCCATCACAAAAGCGGATGTGCTCGACACGGTGGAGAAGAAGCTGATGGCGGCGCTAGACAAGCTCGTAGCCAAGGAGATCAAGCGCAGAGAAAGCAGCGACCACAGCGCCGCCGTTCCCGACGTCGGCGTCAAGGCAGGCGTCGTCGAGATGGCTGCGCCCGCAGCGGAGGGAGGCGGCCGCGGAGACGACGATAGCGATGACGACGCGGACGACGACGCGACAAACGCCAAGCAGAGGGCAAACCGGGCCGAGGCCGTCTCGTACGGGCCCAACGATGAGGACGACGACGCGGTGCAGCAGCAGATGGAGCAAGATGCCATCCGGGAGGACCAGCTTCCGGAAGACGAGCTGCCGGAGGACGAAGGGTTTGTGGGCAGCCCATCGCCGGCGCGCTCGGTGACCGGCGACGATGAGATGGAGCAGGACGAAGCCAAGACGGCGGCACAGATCCAAGAAATCCTCTCCAAGTCGCGCGAGGCCAGGGTGAAGGATAAGTACCCCACCGTGGCCCAGTTCCGCTGCGACGAGGAGCTGGCCGAGTGGTGCGAGTTCACGCTGGAGTTCGCGGTTAACGCGCCTAAGATCCTCATGCTGAGCATCGTGCAGGATGCGATACGCAAATCGGTCATCCAGCAAATCGAGGGCGTGGGCTCGTGCACCTTTGTGGCCGATGAGAAGATCGTGAACCCCCGCACTGGGGAGGAGTCGACGGTGGCCGTCGTGCACACCGAGGGCGCCAATATCCGGGCGATGCAGAAGTACGGCGATTATATCAACCCGAACCAGATCTCGACCAACGACATAGCGACCGTTCTCGAGATCTACGGAGTCGAGGCCTGTCGCCGCAACATCATCCAGGAGCTGAGCGCCGTCTTCACCTCCCACGGCATCGGCGTCGACAACCGCCATCTCAACCTCATCGGCGACTACATGACCCGAAATGGCGGCTTCACCCCCTTCAATCGAAACGGCCTCAAAGGCAACGTCAGCCCCTTCACCAAGATGAGCTTCGAGACGACGCTTGCCTTCCTCAAGGACGCCGTGCTGGATGGTGACTGGGACGATCTGCGGACGCCGAGCAGTCGTTTGGTAATGGGACGGCTGGGGAAGACGGGGACAGGCGCCTTCGACGTGCTGACCAGGGTCCCGACAGCTCACTACGATCGTCTACAATCCATAAGGAGCTCGTAACTATCCCTGCGAGTGCATAGGCGGGGGGGCCTGGATATATGATAACTCGGGCACCGAAGGTTATCGATGCGAGAGCAGGTAGTAGAGATATATCAGGACGCAGGGAAAAGTAAAGGTCTCCCCTTTTGAGAGCACGGCGTTCAGTAGAGGCATTGCCTAGGTGACCTATCTATCTACCTCTAATAGTCGAACTTTTTTCCCAACTTAGATCGTATTAGATACCTATCTATCTTATTGACCGGCTCATATAGCCACCGGGAACCGTAGCAGTTGGGAGTTTGGCCTGGCACATCTGGGAATGCTTGATTATCGAGTACCAAATAAGCCGCCTTCGTACCATATTTTTGCTTACGCCCACGGAAAGTGGAGAAAGCGAGGCCACCCACGATGAAACAAGTCTTATGGTGGGGAGGAGTTTTGATCCGGACCATCTTCCGATCTGTACATTATGATATTGATGATCCGAAGGATGTGAACACTGAATTAGATGCCCACCGACGTCGGTCCGTGCTCGTATTGCCACTGATACTAACGCTGACGCCAACGAATAGGCCACGTAGGCCGGCATTGCTCCTTCGGGAGGGGGAAGAGTACGCGTGGACAAGCAGCAACATACGGTGCTGCCCGATCGAGGCTAGAGGCCGGATCGAAGACGCAAGAAGCGTGTCTAACTACCGAAATAGCGAGCGAAACAGGCAAGAGCACTGCTCACATAAGACGAAGGAGACCATCTATCTATGCACATACTTCGTGAGCCGTTCTTTGTTTTCATTCAGGCTGCGCGATGGCGGACATGGCCGACAGATAGCAGTAGCCGCGCAAGACATGATCTTGGCTGGCAGGCATCGGTGTTTTAGAATTGCATAGAATGGGGGTGGGAGCAGCACGAAGCGGTTGGTGCGCCGGTCAACCATCTAAAGCGCCGTCTTCATCCCCAGCGGAACAACGTGTGGCCCACTCGATAATGACAGGCATGAACAAAAACACCATCGCATCGTGCACCAATGAGGGGGAGGTGTAGCATAAATAGTACGATACGCATCACGAGTTATACGCGCTGCAGTAATAAAACAGAGCACTGGGAGATGATGGGATAAAGTAGGGTAGGTCATAAAGTCTCGGTGTTCAGAGTGCAGCGTCCATGCTGCAGTAGCCTGTAATATGATAGTACAACCCGTAATAACGATAAAAAGCATCGCAATCACAAACGCCCTGGTAATAGTAACCCCCATTCCGAATTTATCCGATCGTCAGAACACGCATCCCAGATATAAAACCGTGAACCCCATCTCTCCTAGAGTCCTAACCCAACCGAAACCAGAGAGGCCGTGAACAGCTTAGTTGCGCTCGCCACGCAGGCGACGAGCCAGCTGGATGTCCTTCTGTAGGAAACTATTAGCAGGCTGCAACACAACAGGATAGGCAAGCGGTGTAAACATACCGACTGGATGGTGACGCGCTTGGCGTGGATGGCGCACAGGTTGGTGTCCTCGAAAAGCGAGACGAGGTACGACTCGACCGACTCCTGCAGAGCGCCGATGGCTGACGACTGGAAGCGGAGGTCGGACTTGAAGTCCTGGGCAATCTCGCGAACCTGCAATGAGAGCGACACGTCAGTGGTTGCCGGCATGAAAAGCGCCAGGCGAGGGCGCGACACGGTGAGCAGACGAGGGAAAACCTACCAGGCGCTGGAAGGGCAGCTTGCGGATAAGAAGCTCAGTCGACTTCTGGTAGCGACGAATCTCACGCAGAGCGACGGTACCGGGCTTGTAGCGGTGAGGCTTCTTGACACCGCCGGTGGAGGGCGCGCTCTTGCGGGCGGCCTTGGAGGCGAGCTGCTTCCGCGGGGCCTTGCCACCAGTGGACTTGCGGGCGGTCTGCTTGGTGCGAGCCATTGCTCCTAGTCAAAGACGTGAATAGTGAGGTTGGATTGGTAATACAGCGCGATGCGCGTTGATGGAATTGATGGTGTTGAGAAGTTGTGGTGATGGGCGGATGAGAGCGTGGTGTGGAAGAAGGAAGAAAACGGGTAGGGAGTGGGGGGATGGCGAGGTTTTAAGTAGGCGCTGCCTGGGGGCCGCAGTCGCAGGCTGATTAGGCCAGGCGGCCGCCCGCTGATGAGCTGGGAGCGGCGGGGGCTTGGCCGCTTTGACCTCTCAAAGTGGAGGGGGCAAAATTCAGCACCTCAAAGTGCAGGCATGTTTTTCCAGCACAGAAAATGCGGATGCACTAGCGAGGTGCCTGGCGTGCCGATTTTTGATTGGTAGGATCCGCATCACTAAAACCCGGGGAATGCAGGAGAAGAGGAGCCAAAGAAGCTCAGCCAAATAGCTGCCCACCAGAAGCTACGCCTGATCCGGTGATTGCACACAGCTCTATCAGTAGCCTTTTCTCTTTTTCTCCCATGCCATGGCAGCAGTTGGCAGTACTGAGAGCGGACAGCCACAAGGTAATTGTTGAGTCATCCTACAAAAAAGGACCAAGGCATGGCCTCCAAGGTGAATAACAGCTAGGTACCTGTAGATAGTCTGTCTAAGCACTAAGGCATTAATTAATGCAACCAATTCTTGCAAAGGATATATCTGATCCGCACTTTTCTTTCTACTTGCTGCTTGTGCTCGGTTTTGCTAGATGCTGCCAGCGGCAGCGGAGGACTGCGTCAGCAGGCCTAGCACAGAACAGGTAAGCAGGCGCTGCTGGCAGCTCGCTGCTGTTGATTTCCGTAGCTGTTCCCATTGGCCCACGGGCCCAGCGTAACTGGCAGCCCCGGTAGCAGCGGCCGAACCCCCGCAAGGCACTCCCTGCCCTTATTTTTTTCAGGTATCCGCAACTGGGGATCTGCCCAACCGGCCAATCAGACTCCCGGCCCGTGCGCTCTGATCTGATTTGGGGCTGTCGCGTCAGATCAGCAACCCCCGGCCGCGCCGCCCAGGCCTCACATTTAAAGCGGACAGCCACCTGCCCCGCCTCTTCCGCACGCCTTCCTACGCCTTCTCTCTCTTCTCTCTGCATCAACCACAACCCGGCCTCGATAATTCTATTATCGTTCGACTTCAAGCAGACGCAAGTCTTCTCCATCTACAACTAACTTCTACTTCCCATTCCAAGATGACTGGACGTAAGTACATGTCGCTATTTCACACCCCCGCATCCATGGATCCCCCGTCGCTTCTGGGGCTGTCACTTCCGTTACCCATCGTCGAGCGCGTCGTGCCCGCATACGAGACGCGTGACCATCCGCCCATGCACTTCCTTCTTTCGCAGAAGCCACCTGCGCGTCTGGAGTAGAACTGATCGTGTTACCTTCTGCAGGCGGCAAGGGCGGCAAGGGCCTCGGCAAGGGCGGCGCCAAGCGCCACCGCAAGATTCTTCGTGACAACATACAGGGCATCACTAAGCCCGCCATCCGTCGTCTGGCCCGTCGTGGCGGTGTCAAGCGTATTTCTGCCAGTATGTCGATCCGCCACTCATCTCGGTGCTCACTTCCCTAACCCGTCGCCTCTGCAGTGATCTACGAGGAGACCCGCGGTGTTCTCAAGTCCTTCCTCGAGGGTGTTATTCGGGATGCCGTCACCTACACCGAACATGCCAAGCGTAAGACTGTCACCTCTCTGGACGTCGTCTACGCCCTAAAGCGCCAAGGCCGCACTCTCTACGGCTTCGGCGGCTAAGTGTGCCGGAGCGCATATTTTCCACGTTTTGTTCTTGTTATTCGAGTGTCATTGGTCCAGGCGCGGAGGAGGGTAGGAAGGTGGCACGGGCATGGTTCGGACTGACGACTGGCTATGGAATCTCGGTACTTTCTCGCATGTTCTTTTGGGGTTCTCTGTAACATAATGGCTTCTACACGGTGTTCGGTGTGTATAATGAGCAATTGACGCCAACCTCGTCGGGGGTTGCCCTTTTCCCCCAAATTACGTATCTATGCTATCGCGTCCCGTTCGCGTATCCCTATTGGGTGTTGGTAAACAACATTCCCTGTGCTACCTGTTACGCGCTTGCTTGCAATGCGTCGGCTGGGTGACAACGCACTTCAGAGCAACACGGTCGTCCCTATTCGGCTGATGTATCGCGTTATCCACATCCTGCGCACTCTCTTTGCTCTAATGCTTCTCGTACTTGGGGCGAATTGTGTAGAGTCGTGACCCAACAAGGACTTTCACGGCGCTTCAGCGAGGGGTTGTCTACCTTCCTGAGGTAGCCACGGTCCATCTTGGTGCTGACAGCCTCTGGAGGACGCGACCGCCGAGCTTGAGTCTTCTTAGCAATGTGTTCTCATCACCTCGAGAGAAAGCCACCTGCTTAAATCCTCTCGACGAACATATCATCGTTTCGCTGCGTACTTTGTAGTGAGATAGCCGTTAGTCCCTCGACATCAAATGAGGGCCCCCGTTGGAGGGAAGCAACAAGGCAACTCTGTTACACCCTGAATGTAAAGACAAGGTGAGGTGGTGCTTGCTTGGAACAACAAGGAGGCAAGTCGTAAACAATCACAAGTTGTGGTTAATAAGGCGTAGTAGCTAAGGAACCGTGCTTGGGATTAACCGCTATCCTTCTTCCTCTTGATCCGTTAAACAGCGTTCCAGCTACCTTTATATATAAGCATTGTTACACCCTAACTGCAGAGACAAGGTGAAGTGATGCTTGCTTGGAACAACAAGGGGGCAAGTCGTAAACAATCACAAATTGTAGTTAATAAGGCGTGGTAGCTAAGGAACCGTGCTTGGGATTAACCGCTATCCTTCCTTCCTCTTAATCTGCTAGACAGCGTTCCAGCTACCTTTATATACACATATGGATGGTATAAGAGTTGTGGTGATCCTTTAACCTTTAAGCAACCCATAATTAACCCATAGGTAACCATAGGTTAACCCTTAGCTAACCCATGGGTAACCTATAGTTATTCTTAAGTTACCTTAGGTTATGTAACATCTTATGTAACTTAAACCTTGCATTTTCCATCCGTAACACAATACCTTTCTTTCCAAGCTAAAGTCCTTTTAGTTTTTCTTCTTATTAACTTTTCTTTATTATGTTTATACGTTTTTCTTAGTTTTTTTTTCGTTGTCTTAACCTTTTGCATGCTTTTAATTGATTAGGGATTAAAATTATGCTATGCTTTACATGTTATGATTAAGGCACTAAGTGTGTGTAGTTAAAGGATTTAAAGTTTTAAACTTGGAAATGCAAGGAGTGTGTACGTTGTTTTACAAAGTGTAATAAGATAAAAGTTTTTATGTTAAGTTATAAGTTGCTTTTAGTTTTTTTTATTATTGTTTTATGCTAACCTTGTTTTAATAATAAGGCGGTTGTTATATAAAGACTAAAAACTAAAGCATAAAAAAGAAAAAGCTTGTGCTAAGTTAGCGGTGTTAGTAGCAAAGGTAAACTAGCTGCATAAGCAATGAAAATTTTTAAAAAAGCAAACACTAGCTTTAGCAAAGGCAAAAATAAATGCGTTATTTTAAGAAAAGGTTTAAAAAGCCTTTCTTAATAAGCCTTTGTGGCTAGAAAATTTTAAGAAAGTGATACGCCACTGTAGCTAGAGCAAGCAAGCACGTAATCTGGGCTTGGCACGTAACCTATATGTCACGTAATTGTGAATAGAGCCTAAGCAAGGCACTTATATTTTAGTTTACTTATACACGCATTGCATTTGCTAGTTTAGCTCTTCTCAAGAATCAATCACAACTCTTCGTCTTCTTTTCGTTGCGTCTGCTTCCGTCTTATTTCGCTATCATTTGGTAGCAACAACTCTTCTAGCCAGGAAAGGCAACGCGTCACCCTCCTAAACCAGACAATCCATTCCTCTAACACCTACATCAGTTGCGTGCCCTTTGCGTAAGCTCTTAAGAGCATCGATTATTTGCAATTTGGCCATTTGCAGTCTTGCTGTCTACGGCCTCTTTTTTGCCACTTGCGGCCTCTCTTGTCCTCTTTTGTTACAACCTAACTGCAAAGACAAGGTGAAGTGGTGCTTGCTTGGAACAACAAGGGGGCAAGTTGTAAACAATTACAAGTTGTGGTTAATAAGGCGTGGTAGCTAGGGAACCGTGCTTGGGATTAACCGCTATCCTTCTTTTCCTTCAATCTAATAGACAGCGTTCTAGCTACCTTATTATATACTTGTACGGATAATGCCATTTTACCAGTAGTCTCGTTAATCCGTAAGTAACCCATAGGTGCTTTTAAATTAATCCTAAAGCGATCCTAAGCTGCTCTCCAAGCAATCCTAAAGCGATTCTAAACAGCCTTAGGATTGCTTTTAATTATGTAAGTTTTCACGTGACTAGACCCTGCATTATTTGTAACACTTACTAGCAAACTAAAGTAGCGACTAGTTATCAACTATTAAAAGTTAAACAATATTACTATTAAAAATTAATACTCTTTACTACTTATTTTCGAAATATAAGATTAACTTAACAAGGCATAATGGTTTATAACTTTAAACCTTAAAAATGCTTATAGCCTTATTTATATAAAAAAAGGAAAGGAGTAAAAGGCTGCCTTTCGAACTTAATACAGTTATTACAAACCCACTATTATGCTACTTAGGCTAACTAACGCCCTTGCTAGCTTCCAAGAAATAATTAACCATGTTTTTTAAAAACACTTTAATCTTTTTGTAATCGCCTATTTAGATAACGTCCTTATATATTTGGAAACTTTGGAAAAACATTGCTAACATATACATGCCATTTTAAAAAAACTTTAAAATGCAAATCTTTTGCTAAGCATAAACAAGAGCAAGTTTTACATGTAAAAGGTTAACTTTTTAGGATGCATCATTAAGCTTAGGAAGATTAAAATGCAAGAATTTAAGCTTATAGCAATAAAAAATTAGCTAATGCTTACCATAACAAAGGATGTGCGTGCCTTTTTAGGATTTGCTAACTATTATCAACGATTTGTTTAAAACTACAGCAACATTACAAAACCCTTTATAAACCTTACAAGGAAAGACGTGGATTTCCGCTAAATAAAAGAAGCTTAAGCAGCTTTTAACTGCATTAAAGATGTAATGTTGTTTAATTTAATCCTTAAAACACTAAATTCCCACCTACCTTATAAAGTTAAAATAAATGCGTTAAACTTTGCAATAAGAAAACAACTTAAATAAAGAAATAAAAAAGGATGGTTATACCTTATAGCATTCTTTTTGCATAAATTTAACAAAACACAAATAAATTACCTTATTTATAACAAGGAACTTATAGCCGTTATGTATGCTCTTAAGGAGTGGGATATATATCTTTAAGAAGCATAACACTTAATTACTATGTATTTAAATTATTAAAACTTAGTACATTTCACAACTATAAAACAGCTTAGTTAATAACAAACAAGATAGGCTAAAAACTTTGCGAAATTCAACTTCCAAATTTTTTATAAGAAAGGAAAACTAAATAAGAAAGCAAACATCTTAAGTTAAAGGTTAAACGCGAAGTTTAATAAAATTCTAAAGCCACAAGCTTTGTTAGTTCTTAAAGATAAAAGGATAAATATAAAAGCTATGTACAAAGTTGCTATGCAAAACCTTATTTTAAACTAGCTACAAAAGTACGTTAATTTATATAATAACTACTTAAAAGGAGTTATAATTAATAATAAACTCCTTTATAGCTAAGGGAAACTTTAAATACCTTTAGAACTTTGGAAAATAGCGATTTGCCATGCGCATAAAACATTGCTAACAAAACACTTTAAAAACTTTAAAATGCTTAACTAACTAAAACAATATTATAACACAACTAGATAAAGTTAAGAAGTTAAGAAATATATATGCAGTTGTAACACTTACAACAAAACCAAGACTTTATAATATATATTATATGGTTAACTATAAGTATTGCTTATACCAAAACGCTTATGGTTAAATATTTTGTAAGACTTAATTATCAAACTTCCACCATTCTTTAAACCCTTAACAAAACGACTATATAATAGTATCTTTGTTATAGTTAATAGGTTTACCAAGTTTGCATACTTTTTACCCATTAACAAAGGACACTAAATACCTAACCTTACATATTAGTTCTTATAACACATTATAAGCATTTACAGTTTTCTAACGAAAATTATCTTAAACTAAGGAACCATTTTTATGTTTAACTTTTAAACAAGTTTAGCAAGATACTTAAAGATTAAACTAAAACTTTTAACCGCATTTTATCTAAAGATAAATAATCAAACTAAAAAAACAAATTAAACACTTAAACAATATTTACAATCTTTTGTTAACCATGCCTAAGACAACTAAGTCTTGCTATTACTAACAGCATAAATAGCATATAATAGCGCAGCTATGAAAACCACTAAGGTTTCCCCTTATTTTGCTAACTTTAAATATAAACTTACCTTTAAATTTAACGCTAAGCTAACTTAGGTTCTAGCAGCAAATATTTATAGCGAATAATTATGGCAACTACATATTAATTTACGTTAAGAACTTTAATTCCTTTAGCAATAAATGATAAACACCACGAATTAGTTTAGGCTAAAAGGACTAGCCTTAAAAGAAGGAGATTATGTGTACCTGCTACGCAAAAACATTAAAACTAAACAACTAAGCAATAAGTTAAACTATAAGAAACTTAAACTATTTAAAATTGCGCGAAAAATTTCAGATGTTAACTACAAACTAAGGTTGCTCGCAATAACAAACATTTACCCACAATTTTACATATCACTTTTCAAAATAATAAATTTAAGCATTCCCCTTAAAACAATAATGAAAATAAAGGACTTTAAGGAATACAAAGTAAAAGCAATCCAAAACTACCAAAAACACCAAGGACGTACTATATGCCTACCTAAACCCAAGCCCTTTTGTATAAAACCATTGCTAAGGGTAAAACAACGAAAAGCAACGCGCGCAACGCAAGTGAACGATGGCCAATTATTGGGTTAAACTCTCTTGATTTAAAAGAAGAGAAAGAGAGAGAGAGATCACTAAAATGCACTACTACTAAAATACACGAAGTTAAATAAGTGCCTACGCACGGGCCACCTGCTGCCTTGCTTAAGCAAGCAAGGCTTGCTAAGTAGCCAGCCTTCGGCGTTACAGTGCCCCTCACCTAAAATTTGGTGTCCTTACCAAATAGTTAGCTTAAAAGTCTACGCATCTCTCCTCATCGTCCCATAATTATCTGCTGTCCTTGTTAGTCCTATATAATGCTGTTAAGATAAGATTGCACCGTTTCCAAACGCGCTTAAATCTTAGGCTTTGATGTTTCCTTTAGCGCTATAACAATTTGCTTTGTAGCAAGGCTGATTAAAATATGGGTAGAAGCCAGTTTGGTAACAAATGTTTGGCTAGCCTTAGCAGTTGTTTTTGCATAATGCTTATTAAGAATGGTTAGCATAGGTTAGGCATTTAGCTTGTTAGCCAAATGCAAACTGGATTTGGTTATGGTGTTAGCTATAGCTAACATGCTTGATTTGCTAACTGCCTTTGTTGTGTTAGCTAAAGCCATTTTAATTGCGCCTTGCTTTTTGCGCTTTTCCACTAGTAAGGTGGGCTTGTTATGCTTCTTGTTACTAATGCTTCTCTTTTTAAGGCGTAACAAGCGCCATTTTTCATGCAACCATAAGAGATCCATGTTTAAGGTAAGGGGAAATTTGGCTAAGAGTACCTAATACCAGTGTTTGTTTTGCATTGCAATTATAGCAGCCACCTTAAAAAGGAGAGCTAGCATTACTAGCATTAGCTAAAGTTTCTTTTTCGTAGCTTTTAGGGCTTGTGCCATTTGTGCGTTAGTAATTTAATGGTGTAAGGCGCTTATAAACAAACGCGATGTAACTTTTAGCTAGCGGCTAATGCTGTTAATTGCCGCATAAATTCTAGTTAAGGCTTCTTGCATTATAAAAGTAGTTACAATTCGGCGAAGCGTAGTCTTTGCTTTGGCCTTTTGCTTAGCAAGCTTAGTTGCTAATAGGTACTTATCTTTAACATTAGCAAAAGCGTAAATGTCGCTAGAGGTGTTATAGGCAACGTTATTAATGCAATTGGGGTTGTCTTAGTAATAAGGGGAAATAACTTTAAGGTTTTCATTGTTGTGGTGCATAGCATTAATGTTGTGGTTACCGTTATTTATAGCTTTAACCATAGCTAAGTTAATAAAAAGGAAAAGCATTATAATAATGGCCTTATAATAAAAAGATTATTTAAAATAATGGCATTAATAAGTAAGTAGGTATTGCTAGTTAAAGATGTAGCAAGTAATGCGTGATATGTAAAAGGGAGAAAGCAAGGAATTCGAAAATGTGGGTAAAAGCAAGCTTAAATAAAGCTAGTTGCCTAGTTTAGTAAGCAAGAATACTAAAGGTTTTAAGAATATAAAAAAATAGTAGTTAAGAAGGTAAAAAACTAGTAATGTTTTTAAGGTTAAAAGGTAAGGGACAAATTAGTGTTAATGGCAGCGTAAGTAAAAGTAAGCTAAAGAGTTCTTAGTTTTTCTTATTTAGATGCCTAAAGTTAAAGGTAATTTTAATAACTTGTCGTTTGGTTAAGTGCTTGCAAAGGTTTTGGAAAACTTTCTTTGCGGTGGTCCTTTTCTTAAATTCTTTTAGTGGTTTGCAGTTAGTTAGTATTAAGGGGTGCCGCTAATTGTATTTATAAATTAGTTAACTAGCATTTTGGAGGAGTTAATGCCAAAAAAGCCATTAGTTCCAATAATTCTTGTATTTTATTTAGCGAACCAAGTACTTTAGTTAAAGCTTCTTTGTTTTCTAGTTAACATGCCAGGCCGTTAAAGCCTTAATCTTATACTTAGCAAAGTTTTCATTATTTTTGTTAACAATAATTTTAGCTAGTAAAAGAGGAAACTTGTAGAAAGGATTTAGTCTCACTAAGGCCAAAATAAGCTAAGCCATGCTTACAACCGGATAACAGCGCTAAGTAGACGAAAAATTAAGCTTGCAAGCCAAATTTTTAACCTTTTGGATAACCGTAAATGGTCTTGTTTATTGTTACGTCCACTTTTGTTTGAAATTGCTAAGGAGAACGTAGCTATTATAAAGCTTAAGATAAACTTTGTTGCTAACATTAAGCTAGCAAGGCTAACGTTTCTTATTGTAATAATACTTAGCTTTAGCTATAGCAAAATTAATAGCGTTTATTGCTTTAATTTATTATAGTTGTTATAGTATATTAAAAGCAACCTTGTTTTGTTATGCATTAGTAAAAAATAACATATTTTAAAGCTTAAAGCTAAACACTAGTTTATTAGGGCTAGTTGCAATTAATGCAGTATAAGCGTTGTTAAAACAGTGTTGGAGGCTAAGCAGCAAGTTAAGCTAAGGGTTTTCCGTTATTGCCAAAGCATATTGTAAAGCAATTTTAACCGTTTAGTTTTTTCTCTCAAATAGTTCGTCAATTTAGGAATGGTAGCTAGTGAACATGAAAAGTTTAGTGCCTAGTTTAGCAAAGAGTTGCATCCAAAACTAAGATGTAAACTTGGGATTTTTGTTAGAGATAATCTCCTTGGGTAGGCCTTAGTCGGTTAACTATAAGAAGGCTAGGAAAATATTGGCTTATTGTTATGCAAAGTAGTTTAACCGTCTTAGGATAAGTAAGGAATGCTTAGAAAACTTATTAAATACTATTAAAAGTAAGTTAAAGCCTTTAACTAGGCTTGCCCAAACTGCTAATTTAGTAGCAATTAAAAGGCTAACGATAAAGTTTATAGCAACTGTGTGCCTAGGTTGCGGTTTCGTTAGTATAAGTTAAAGTTTTCCAATTGTCTGCTGTTAATTAATGCTGTTTTTAATATATGTTAGGCAATGCTTAACATAGTTAAAAACCTTTTTCGTTAATTCATTAAAGCTAACAACCTTTAGGTTTTAAAGCATTTATTTAACAGCAAAGTAAAACTTGTTATTATGCACCATCTCGAGTACCTCCTTAACGCAATTGTCCAAGATGCACAATCATTAAGGGCTATTAATTAGAGTATAATACAATAAGCCATTAATTAAAGTAAATGGTAGCTTTCACATAGGGATCGGTTGTTTAGCGGCAACAGCCTTATCTTAAGCGTTGTCGTGTGCCTTTAGCTAGCTAAAAATGCGCTTGTATTTGGGTGTTCGTTTGTAAGCGTTGTAGAACTTTTGCTTAAAGTCGTCGTGGAAGGAGATCGTTGTCGTTGCTGCATCGTCTTTATAATAAACTGCAAATTCGTTGAATTATATGTTATTTAGCTTATTTGTCTTGTTGGTAGGTTTATTTTTTGCAAATGAAAGCCTAAATAAAGCATTAGGGATAAGGTTAAGTTTGCCTGGAATGTAGTGGATTTTAAGGTTGAATTGGGAGAGGTATATAAAGGCTAAGGTTATTTTGAGATTAAGCTTGCTAAGGTCTTGCGTGGTAAGGAAGGTTTAACAAACAACTCTTGCCGTTGCCTAATAATCAATAAGTATTTAAACTAGTGTTCTTATAAATTGTATGGTGCCTTGCAATTTTCTGCAAACCTAGACAAGGCATGCAACTTCCATTTCTGTTGCCTAGTACTTCTTCTTAGTTAGCGTGAGCTTTCGACTTAAATATATGGCCGGCTAAATGCTGTTAATTAGGATCTTTCTGCCATCCCAACTATCGCCTTTAAGGTGAAAAACCATGGCTCTAAAGCCTTGTTAGCTAGCGTTAATTTTAACAAATAACGGTTGATTAGGGCTAATATGGGTTAAGTATTGCGTTTTGGTGAGTTGCTTTTGCAGAATTTCGAAAGCTTGTCGCTTGGACTTTATAGGGGTGAATTTAGCTTTCAAGGTGTAGATTTTTCGTGCAAGGCTGGTTTTTCTTGCTGGGATTTTGCCATTAGTTTTAGCGTTCTTGTTAAGTTGTTTCTTCTTATCTTTTAATAGTTGCACTTTTTGCTGAAACCATGGGATGAAATTACGCAAGAAATTGACCATGCCGATATAATTCTTAAGGGTGTTAAGTAACTTAGGCATTTAGATGCGTTGGATAGCATTTACTTGATTAGCGGTTGTCGCCATGCCAAAGCCATTAACCTTAAAGCCAAGCAGGCAAATTAATGAATATTCACAAAAAGACTTTTTAGGCGATATAGCGAGGTTAATTTTAGCAAATAGCTGCAAAATCGCTTTAACATGGCGCTTATGGTTTTTAGCATTGTTGAAAAAGATAACTATGTCGTTGATATAAGCTCTAGCAAAGTGTTAATAAGGGTACAATCGTTAATCCATAAATCGTTAAGCGAACGAAGGCGAATTCTTAAAGCTTATTAAGGCCACTTTAGACATCTCCAATCCTTTGTAACTCGTAATAACCATTTGGTTTCGGTGGTTAGGTCGAATAAGCAATTGGTAAAAGAAGGAAAAAGCGTTAAAAACTGTAAGATAGCGTTTGCTGCAAACCTGGTTAATAATGTTTGCTTGTAAAGGAAAAGAATAAGCGTTTGGAACCGCAACTTTGTTTAAAGCTTGTAAGTTAACGACTACATGGCCTTTTCTAGTGCCATCTTTTTTCGTCTTCCAAACAATAAAAACTAGGCTTGCAAAAGGCATGGGTTTTGTTATCTAATCCATCTTGTTTTCCTTGTGCAACTTGCTAAATGTTTTGTCTAAAACCTCTTGCTTCTTAATGCCAATTAGGTAAACTTTTGCTTCAACTTACTAGTTTTGCCAACCTTTAACAAGGTTAACGCGTTGCATTTCGTCTTTAGGCATTTTAACTAGGCTAACTCCCTTGTTTTTCCACACAAATGGGAACTTGTTAAGAATAGCTTGCATTTCTGCAGTGAATTTGCGGTTTTTAGCGCAAATGTAAATGCTATGCTTTGTAACTAATTTAGGAACATTGCTTAGCTTGCTAATGCCAAATTTTTGCTTGCTTGCCTTGCGTGCTTAGCGCATATCAAGCTTTGCCTAGCTAAGATTGTTGCCGTTAGTTTGTAATTTGTTAAGTTTGGCAAGGAAGATGTTAGCAATAGCGTTTGGAGCTGAAAAAATGTTAAGCCTGTTACCAGGAAATTTGGCGTTAATGGTTGTTTTATATGCCAAGCATGCTTTATTAACTTTCGCTTAGGTTGTTAATGTTCGCTTATTATAGCTGTTTGCATCAACAATTGCTTTAAGCTTTATATTACATTAAATTTGCAATAAAGCATCCATTAGGTTGGTAACAAACATAACTTGGGCGTAGTTTGCATATAATTGGCTATGCAAGGCTTTTAGAAAGAAGGCTTCGTTGAAATATAGTTATTTGTAGCCAAAAGCGTTATACTTTGGTAGCAAGTAATAAAGGATAGGAATCTTAGCCAAAGCGCGAGCTAAGACAATGCTAGTAATTGCTGCAGTTACTCGTTATTAAATGGGTGTCGCTTTTTGCAATTCAACAAAAGGAATGGTTATATTGCAACAAAACCTAAGCGTAAGGAATTTAGCTGGATAATTAATAACAACACCATTCGGTTTAAGCCATTTGCTTCTTAAAAGGATGCTTAAAAGTAAGTTTGGCGTAACCCAAGCGGTTAGGTTATGCTTGCTAAAAACCTTGATTTAGGATCCATTAGTTCCAGTAACCGTGCCAAGAATTAGCAAATCGAAAGTTACTTGCTTTGTTAGCGTTATTTAATTGTTAACACTATTTATGTGGTTAAAAAAAACGAATTTAGTACTTGCAGTAGAAACATGCCGCTTTAGCTAATCTTTATTAACTAAAACTGTTAAACATCTTGTGTTAGCGCAAATAAGAATATTGGGACTATTAATTAACGTTCTTATGGCTATGCGTAAATAAAATGGCTTAGGGTTGTTAGTTAAACGAAAAAGACGAAGTTTGGGATAAATAACATTTTTATGCTTAACAAAAAGGAATAAAAGCTTTTTAATATTAGGTTTATTAGCAAAAGTATCGTTAGTTGCAACTAAAGAAGCATTATTAGTGGTGTCTTTAAATAAGTTTATAAATGAATTGCGGCTTGTTACCAATAAGTAGTTGTCTTCGTTGTTAGTTAAAGATGTTAATGCTAAGTCTAAATTTAGTGGGATGTTAGTAAACAAAGTCTTTGTAAATAAGCAAGCGTCATTTGTTATTAGCCGCTGCCTTAAGTTAAGTTAATGCTTAAACCTACAACGTAAGCTTTATCATTTGGTTCAAAAAAACTTTAGCATTAGTTAAGTTACATTTAAGGTTTCGAAGGCGGATAAGAAAGCGTTAAGTACCATATTTTGCAAGTTTACAACTGCTGTAAGTGCTAAGTTAGGCGCAAGAAAGGTGGCGAGCGCTTGCAAAGGCGGCGCGCAAAGCGCAAAAAAGGCTACAAAAGCCGTTATTTGCATAAGCGGCGCGTAAGGCGCCACAATAGGCACGGATAAGGCGCTAGGCGCTGCAAAGTAGGAAAATCCGTTCTAATTAATGTTTACCTTGTCATTAGCATCATTGCCAATGTCCTCTTTATTACTTAGAACGTCCTTTGCTAACAAATAACCATTAGCTAGGAGGGCGGTTTGCTTCTTGTTAAAATTGGGCTGCTTATCATTTAGCCATATGGTTTTAGCTACAAATTAAGCTCCGCAAGGGTTTGGTTAAACCTAATGCTGCCAGCAATAGCTATTGCATGCCTAGCGTCCATTCCAATAACAACAAGAGCCTTAGTTGCTGCTGCGAAACAATCCTCCACGTTGGTTATAGTTAGGGAAAGATTCGCCTTAGCTTTAACGCTAGTTGTCTTAGTTGTTACGCCAATTATATCCGTTGTTTCTTGCAAGCAGCCCAGCCTAGTAGTCTTAGTAAAAACCAAGGCAATATCCGCTGCAATAATTGTCTTAAAAACCGCTGCTACCTTAGCCTTATCCTTAATATTTGTTACATTTTCCATAGCTAAAGCTAAAATTGCCTTAATTAGCCTTGTTGTTTGTAGCTTTAGCTTCGTTTTTAGCAAAATAACTATTAATTGTTAGCATGCGTGGCTTATTAAGGTTTAAAGCCTCGAAGACGTTTAAAAAGAGTCGATGTTCACAGGCTCAAAAACTGTTAAGGATAGCTAAAAAAAGGCGTAAATAGTTGCTGTGGTTGCAAAGACAATTATTAACAACATTGAAAAACTCATCCATGCATAAGCTAACCCAAGGAGCAAGGATTAGCCAACGCAAGTCAAGATAAAAGGCATTGTAAATCTGCATTAAAATAGCTATATTGTTAGTAATTTGCATGGCTTTGCTGTAGCGAGCAACCTTTATAGCAAATAATTAAAAAAGGACGCTGTTAACAATGTTAGCTTGGGTGTATTAAAGACTAGCTAGCTTAGCTGCAGCGACCAACATAAGCATTTAAAATCGGTTAGTTAAAACTATGTACTAGTGCTAAATATCTTCCTTTAAGTAAATGCAATTATCTTTGGTTAGCTAGCCTATAAACCATTTTGCAGCTAAACCTTTAAAAAGGGATTCGAGGTTTTTAACAATAATAACCTAGTAAGCGGCTAACATGTTGTTTAATTAAATTAATTTAATGAAAAGGTTAACGTTTAGCTAATAGTAGTCTTTGCCAATATAAGTGGACTTGTTATTAGTATTTAAACCAAGGTAAAAATAGCCGATATTAGTGATTTGCTAACCATAAGTTAAAAAGCAAGAGTTGTAATTGTTAAGCGCTTAAGTAACGAGCTCCTTATAGCGGTTAATAAAAGTACAAACCACGTTGTTATTGTTGTTGCCTTGCATTTAAGCCATTATAGCTGCAACAGTTTAAGTAATAAGCTCGGCAAGCTTACAGTCTTTAAGACGCATTGAGTTATTTTAAGGACCAGGTAGTAGCGAAAGGACAAGCGGATTAGCTTCGCTATTTCCACCGTTGTTGCCCATTGCATTGTTTTGCTGCTTGTTAACGGGTTATTGACTGTTAGCTAAGGTTTGTAAATTATGGGTTAGAGCTTGTGAATTATTGCATTAATTGTTAATTATTTGGTAAAATTAGGAGTTGCCTTGGTTGTTAATAGGCAAAGGCGTTAAGGTTTAAACTTGCTTATTAATTAGTGGTAATTAGTAAGGCAAATTTGTTAGTGTTGCGTTTAGAGCTATAGTAGCGAGTTTAGCTAGCACTTTTGCGCAATAATAATCTTAGCTTGCAATAGCGGCCATAACTCGAATAGTTAAGTTGCTAAAAAAAAGGAATTAGTTGCTTTAACGCTAACGCTTTTTAGCATTTAAGTTCTTTTTTAAAGCTAGCAAGGGCTTCAAAACCTTAATTAACTGCTTAATAAGTCTTAAGCTAACAAAATAAAGCCTAAACTTTGCTTAGCAATCAGGAAAAGAGGCAGTAATCAACGCTTAAAAAGCTGGTTAGTTTATGCACAACAAGCAAAGGCTAATCGTTTTTAGAAACAAGCTTAGTAAAAGTGGGTTATTAAGAGTTGTTAACATTACCTTGTAAAACTTGCCAAAACCTTTTTGTTGCGAGGAAGGTGTGGCTGCTTGCTAAAGGGCAAGTAAAGCTAAAAGTTATAAAGTAAGGCTTATACGCATTAAAATTGCTTAAATAAGGAAAGGTTTTAATAAGGTGTGCGTAAAGCTGTTAAACTAAAGCTAGTTGCAAAAAGCTAAAAACTCATTAAATTGCAGCTGTTAATTGCAAATGCTTGCAAAAGCTAGGTTATTTGTATTATAAGTTAAACTTAGTAAAGCCGTTGTTGCTTAAGCTAAAACAACGTTGTTTTAGCCTACTTGTTGTTATTAATTCGCAAATAGCTTAGTAACATTTGCGTAAACCCAAACGATCGTTTGCTACAATAAATTGTTATTAGCTACCTAGCGTTTGTTATATGGCTTTAGCAGCAAGAATTAGGCTCGCTTTATTTGCCTCGTTATAGCTAAAATAACAACAACTCGTTAATCTTAAAAGATTAAGTTAACAAAGTCTTGAATGTTAGCAAAGGCCTTAAAAAGAAATTTTAAGCTTTTAAAGAAGTGGTTTGCGAAAAAAGCGATAATTTAAATTGCAGCTTGTGAAATAGCCGACATAGCTAAAAGCTTGCAAGTTAGCTACTCAAAGCTTTTGGTTTAGGTGCTAAAGCTCCAAAGTTAGCTGGAAAGACGCTTTTGCAAGCGCTAACGCTGCAAATTAACGCAAATCGTTAGCGCAACTTCGCTTTGCTTATTAGCTTTAAATAACGTTTTGCTTATTGCTTTGCTTGTTGCTTTACTTTTGCCCAAATGTAACAACGCTAACAATGTGGCGGAAGACGCAGCAAAAAACAACAAAGAGGTAATTTGCTAAGGTAAAGAGAAAAAGAGTGAAGGAGAAGAAGAAGAGAGAAAAAAGGAGGAAAGGATGGGAAAGGGAGAATATATGCAAGCTGGTGCCTGCTCTCAAGTTGCTGCCTTAAAGCAGCCAACTCATAGAAGGCAATGGCACGCAAAAGAAGATTGGCAGCAAGTAAAGGTTGTTGCCTAGATGTTGACAGCTGCCTTAGCAGCTAGAGGCAAGGAAGAAAAAGGTTGGCTAGCACGCAAAAAAAGCGGCGGCGTGACAAAAAGAAGAGAAGATGTTAGCTAGCACGCAAAAGCAGCGGCGCAACAAAAAGAAGTTGGCCAGCACGCAAAAGCAGCGGCGTGACAAAAGCAGAAAAAAAATTAGTAGATGACGCACCGGGGCCAAGGCCACTAGTCTTGAGTTGTTGCTACCAATAAAACAACGAAAAGCAATGCGCATAATGCAAGTGAATGATGGCTAATTATTGGGTTGAACTCTCTTGATTTAGAAGAAGAGAAAGAGAGAGAGAGATTACTAAAATGCACTGCTACTAAAATACACGAAGTTAAATGGGTGCTTGCGCACGAGCCACCTGCTGCCTTGCTTAAGCAAGCAAGGCTCGCTAGGTGGCCAGCCTTTGGCGTTACAAAGGGTATGCTTACCTTTTTATAAAGGGCGAGGACTAGCGTGGTTTGCTAAGCTAGCAAGGCTGCGTAATATGCTGCCTTAAAGGCCTTGTTTGTTACTGCTATCTAGCGCCTTACCTTTGTACTAACGGCTCGGGTTTTTATGTGGTTTAGGCGCTTTATGCTTGGGTACCACACCTTTATGCCATAGCAAGTAACAAGTATAACATAAGCTAAAGCCGCTAGGGCGGCTAAGTGGGCAAGGAGGCCCTTAGTAATCTTGCTAAGGCCTTTTAGGTGCTGGGCGACTTTAAGCGCCTTTGCCTCTTACTTTTTTGCATGAACTTTAAAGGATAGTTTGTTATTAAGGTAAAACCCCAGCTACTTAACCATGTTACTAAGGGTTATTATTTCTCTCGTAACTTAGACGAGCTGTTGTTGGAGTTTTCCTTAGCTAAAGTGGACTAGGTTGCACTTAGCGGGGTTGAAAATAAGCTTGTTATCTTAGCCCTAAGCTTAGGCGTTTGCCACCTTAGTTTTAAGCTTGTAAGCAGTCTTTTCCTTATTGCAGCTTGTTACTAAAATAACAACGTTGTTTACATAACCAAAGCATCCTAGCTTGCCCTTTAACAACAAGCTAAGGAAGAGGGCAAAAAAAACCGGCAAAATGAGCAACCCTTGCAGCAAACTTGTCGCAATAGGCTTAGCCAGCAAGGAGTTGCTTCTTAGCCAAACTAACGCCATTTTGTTTAACATAAAGGCATAAACCTAGGAGTAAAGTTCTTAGAGCCATTTTTGTTCTTGTAGCCAAAGCACCATCTTGTTGCAGAAAATGGCATTAAAGACGCTTTGCACGTTTAGTGTAAGAAGCAACGCTACTTGTTTCTTAAACTAGGCAGTTTCCACGTTGTGCATTAGGCATGCTATTAGGTTTTTAGCAAAGTGCTTAGGAAAAGCTTTAGCTTACTTAGGCTATAATAGTTGTTTCATAATGGCTAGGTAGGCTATGTGTTATATAATTAGTTGCTTTAGCCTTTTTCTTATACAAGAAAGCAAGGTAATTGGGCGCTAAAACTAGCATAAGGTGTAATTGTTTTTGCCTAGCTTGTGTAGCATAACTACCGCCACTTTTTAGAAAGGGAGTAAGTGGTAGCTAAGGCATAGGCAAGTTTTGTATAGTTGTTAAACATTTTCCCTAATGGCTGGCTATGCTAACTTAAAGAGGCAAATAGTAACCCCATTTTGTTTTAGCGCTATGTTGCTTAAGCTAGTGCAGGCCTTGGTTGCTTTAGCTAGTTTAACTTTGTTGTTTTAAGGTATATGGCCTTAGGAAGCTAAGAGGGCTTACAAGTTTAAGGCGTTTATGCTGCTAGCGAAGTGTTTTAGTACATTAGTGCTGTAACGCCAAAAGCAAGCTATCTGGCTAGCCTCGCTTACTTAAGCAAAGCAGCAAGTGGCTTGTGCGCAAGCACCCATTTATCTTCATGTATTTTAGCAGCAGTGCATTTTAGTGATCTCTTTCTCTTTTGCTCTCTTCTTTCGAAGAATCAAGAGAGACTCACCACAATAATTAACCATCGTTTGCGCGCGTTGCTTTTTGTTGTTTCATTGGTAGCAACGACTCAAGACTAGTGGCCTCAGCCTCGGTGCGTTGTCTACTAATTTTTTCTGCTTTCGTCACGCCGCCGCTTTCGCGCGCTGGCCGACATCTTTTCTTCTTTTCGTTGCGCCGCCGCTTTCGCGCGCTGGCCGACATCTTTTCTTCTTTTCGTCGCGCCGCCGCTCTTTTGCATGCTGGCCGACCCTTTTTTCCTCCCTCGCCTCTAGCTGCCAAGGCAGCCATTAACATCCAGGCAACAACCTTTACTTGCCGCCAATCTTCTTTTGCGTGCCACCGCCTTCTGCGAGTTGGCCGCTCTAAAGCAGCAACTTGAGAGCAGGCACCAGCCTGCATATATTTTCCTTCTCCCGCCCTCTCCTCCTCTTTTCTCTCCTCTTCTTCTTCTTCTCTCCTCCACTCTCCTTCTCTCCGCTCCGCAAATCATCTCTTCGTTGTTCTTTGCCGCGTCTTCGCTGCGCCATTGGCACTGTCGCTTTTGGCAAAAGCAAAGCGACAAGCAAAGCGTCATTCGAAGCTGATAAGCAGATTGAAGCCGCGCCAACGATTTGCATCGATTTGCGGCCGCCAGCTTGACTGGCGAATGTCGAACGAAAGCGCTTGTGAGCAGCGTTTGTCTGGCCAACTTTAGAGCTTTGGCGCTTAGACTGAAAGCTTTGAGCAGCCGATTAACTAGCTCTTGGCTATGTTGGCTATTCCGCAAGCCGCAATTCAGATTATCGCTTTCTTTGCGAACCACCCCTCCAAAAGCTTAAAATTTCCTTTTAAGGCCCTTGCTAACATCTAAGACTTTGTTAACTTAATCCCTTAAGATTAACAAGTTGTTGCTATCCTAGCTACAACGAGGCAAACGAAGCGAGCCCAATCCTTGCCGCCGAAGCCATATAACAAACGCTGGGTAGCTGATAACAATTTATTGCGGCAAACAATCGTTTGGGTTCACGTAAACGTTACTAAGCTGTCTGCAAATTAACAACAACAAGCAGGCCAAGACAACGTTGTCTTGGCTTAAGCAATGGTGGCTCCACCAAGTTTAATCCACAATATAAATAACCCAGCTTTTGCGAGCATTCGCAATTAACAGCCGTAATTTGACAAGTCTTTAGCTTTTTGCAACCAGCCTTGGTTCGACAGCTCCATGCACACCTTATTAAAACCTTTCCTTATTTAAGCGATTTCGACGCATATAAGCCTTCCTTTATAGCTTCCAGCCCTACTTGCCCCTTGGCAGGCAGCCGCACCTTCCCCGTGACAAGGAGGTTTTGGCAAGTTTTACGAAGTGACGTTAACGACTCCTAATGACCCACTTTTACTAAGCTCGTTCCTAGAGACTATTGGCCCTCGCTCGTCGCGCATGGACCAACTTGCCCCTTGAGCGTTGATTACTGCCTCTTTTCCCGATTGCTAAGCACATTCGAGGCTTTATTTTCCTTTTAGTTTACAACCCATTAGGCAGTTAATTAAGGTCCCAGAGCCAGAGCTACCGCCAGCTCCAAAGAAGAACTTAGATGCAGAAAAGCGTTGGCGTTAAAGCGACTAATCCTCCTCTTTTAGCGACTTAACTATTTGAGCCGTGGCCGCTGTTGCAAGCCAAGACTATTGTTGCATAGGATTGCTAGCTAACCTCGCTACTGCAGCCCCAGACGCGACACCAGCAAATTTGCCTCAGCAACTGCCGCCTATCGATAAGCGCCTTTAAATGCTAACGCCTTCGCCTGTTGACGACGCTTAACATTAACAAACAATTCACGACAACCATGATGGCAACGAGTTGCAACAACAATTCGAAAATCAACAACCTGTTGACAACCAGCAAAACAACATAATGGGCGACAATGGTGGAAATGGTGGAGCTAATCCACTTGTCCCTCCGCCACCACCTGGTCCTCAGAATGACCCGATGCGTCTTAGAGACCGCGAGCTCGCCGAGCTCGTCGCTTGAACCGTCGTAGCCACAATGGCCCAGATGCAAGGCAACAACAATAATAATGACGCGGTTTGTACTCTTATTAACCGCTATAAAGAGCCTGTTGCTTAAGCCCTTAACAATTATAACTTTCGTTCTTCGACTTATAGCTGGCAAATCACCAACATTAGCTATTTTCACCCTGGCTTGGACACCAATGACAAGTCCACCTATATTGGCAAAAACCACTATTAGCTGAACGTCGACCTTTTCATCAAATCGATTCGATCGAACAACATGTTCGCCGCCCACTAGGCTATTATCGTCAAGGACCTCGGGTCCCTTTTCAAAAGTCCAGCCGCTAAATGGTTTATAGGCCAGCTAACCGAAGATAACCGCATTTACCTGAAGGAAGACATTTAGCACTAGTACACAGCCCTAACTAACTGATTCTAAATGCCCATGTTGGTTGCCGCAGCTAAGCTAGCCAGTCTCCAATACACCCGAGCTGACATCGTTAACGGCGTCCCTTTCCAATCATTTGCCATGAAGGTTGCCTGCTACAGCAAAGCCATGTGAATTACTAACAACACAGCAATCTTAATGCAAATTTATAATGCCCTTTATCTTGACTTGCGTTGGTTGATCCTTGCTCCTTGGGTTGGCCTACGCATGAATAAGTTTTTCAACATTATTAATAACCGTCTTCACAGCCATAGCAATTACCTACGCCTTCCTTTAGCTGTCCCTAACAGTTTCCAAGCTCGCGAACATCGAATTCTCCTAAACGTCCTTAAGGCCCTAAACCTTAATAAGCCACAAATGCTAACAATTAACAGTTACTTCGCTAAAGAAAAAGCTAAGGCCGCAAACAACGAGGCTAATTAGGGTAGCTTTGGCCATGGAAGATAAGGCAGATATTAAGGCTAAGGCAGCAGCGGTTTTCAAGACAACTATTACAGCGGATATTGCCCTGGTTTTTGCCAAGATTACTAGACTGGTTTGCAAGACAACAGACGCAATTAGCGTAATAATTAAGATAATTAGCGTCAAAGCCAAGGCGAATCTTTCCCTAATAGCAACCAATGTTCTTTTTACAATAACAACGCTTAAGGCCAAGGCCGCAACTACTAAGGCCCTTATTGCTATTAGAATGAATGCCAAGCATGCAACGGCTATTACTAGCAACATTGGGTTTAACTAAACCCTTGCGAAGCTTAATTTATAGCTAAAACTATGTAGCTAAACAATAAGCAGCCCGATTTTAACGAGAAGCAAACCGCCCTCCTGGCCAACGGTTACCTGTTAGCAAAAGATGTTCTTAGTGATAAAGAGAACACTAGCGATGACGCCAACTATTATGACAAGGTAAATATTAATCAGAATGGATCCTTTTACTTTGTGGCACATAGCGCCCAATCTATGCCTGCTACAGCGCCTTGCGCGCCGCCTATGCAAATAACGGCCTTTTTAGCCTCTTTTGCGCCTTGCATGCCGCCAACGTAGTTAGCACCTATAATAGTTGTAAACTTGCGAAATTTGGTACTTAACGCTTTTTTATCCGCCCTTGAAACCCTAAATGTAACTTATCTAATGCCAAAGTTTTTTTGGACTAGACAACGAAGCCTATGTTGCAGGTTTAAGCATTAACTTAACACAAGGCAGCAGCCAATAACAAAGGACGCTTGCTTACTTATGAAAACTTTGTTCGCTAACATTCCACTTAAATCAAATTTAGCATTAATATCCTTAACTAATGACAAAGACAACTATTTATTAACAACAAGCCGCAATCCACTGACAGATTCGTCCAAAGATGCAACAAAGGAGACAACTTTAATTGCGTTTAACGACACTTTTGCCAACAAACCTAACATTAAAAAGCTTTCATTCCTTTTCGTTAAACATGAAGATGTTATTTATCCCAAACTTTGTCCATTTTGTCTAACTAACAACCCTAAGCCATTCTATTTATGCATAGCTATAAGAATGTCGATTAACGGTCTCGATATTCCCATTTGTGCTAACATGAGATGTTCCACAGTTTTAGTTAACAAAAAATGGCTAAATTGGCATGTTTTGACTGCAAGCATTAAATTTGTCCCTCCCAACCACATGAATGGTGTTAATAATTGAATAACGCTAACAAAGCAAGCGTTTTTTGATTTGCTAATCCTTGGCACAGTCTCAAAACTAATTCCTAGCATAGTCTTAAAAGACAAATCACATGTTAAAGTCGTTAGCAAGCACAAAGTGACGGCTTAGGTTACCTTAAATTTGCTTTTAAGCATACTCTTGGGTAGCGAATGGCTTAAACCAAATGGTGTTATCATCAATTATTCAGCTAAATCCTTTACTCTTAAATCTTGCTGCAATATGACTGTTCCCTTTGTCAAATTGCAAAGGGCAACGCCCATTTGTCGACAAGTTACTATAGCAGTCACCAGCATCGTTCTAGCGTGTAGCATGGCCAAAATCCCCGTCCTTTACTGCCCACTGCTAAAGACCAATGCTTTTGGCTACAAACGACTATATTTTAACGAAGCCTCCTTTCCAGAAGCCTTGCATAGCTAACTACATGCAAACACCACTCAAGTCATGTTTATTACTAACCCGTCTAACGCTACTTTGCAAATTTAACGTAATACAAAACTTAGGACGATTATAAACGCAAAAGATTTCAACCTATAAACCCCAACCTTATGAACAAAGGTTAACGAAGCTTGCCTAGCATATGAAACGCCAATTAACGGCGAATTTGCAGCTGATAAGCTAGGCATTTTCTCCACTTTAGACTTAACTGCAAACGCCCTAATCACCGAGCTTGAGACAATTTAAGTTAAAGGCGACAACCTTAGCTAGGCAAAAGTTGATATGCGCCAAGCATGCGAGGCAAGCAAGCAAAAATTCGGCATTGGCAAGCCAGGCGACGTTCTTGAGTTGATTACTAAACATAGCATTCACATCTACGCCAAAAACTGCAAATTCGCTGCAAAAATGCAAGATATCCTCGACAAATTCTTATCCGTGTGGAAAGACAAGGGAGTTGGCCTAGTTAAAATGCTTAAAGAAGAGATGCAACGCGTTGACCTCGTTAAAGGTTAGCAAAACCAACGAGTTGAAGCGAAAGTTTATCCCATCGGACTTAAAGAGCAAGAGGTTTTCGACGAAACTTTCGGCAAGTTGCACAATGAAAACAAGATGAATTGGATGACGAAACCCACGCCTTTTGCAAGCCCAGTTTTTGTTGTTTAGAGGATGAAAGAAGATGGCACCAGAAAAGGCCATGTAGTCGTCAACCTATGAGCTTTAAACAAAGTTGCAATTCTAAACGCTTATCCCCTCTCCTTACAAGCAGACATCATTAACCAGGTTTGCGGCAAACGCTATCTCACAGTCCTTAACACTTCCTCTTTTTTCTACCAATTGCTTATTTGACCCAACCACCGAAATCAAATAGTTGTCACGAGTTACAGAAGATTGGAGATGTCCAAAGTGGCCTTGATGGGTTTCAAGAATTCGCCTTTGTTCACGCAACAATTCATGGATTAACAACTATACCCCTATCAACACTTCGCCAAAGCCTATATCAACAACATAGTTATCTTTTTTAACAACGCTAAAGACCATAAACGCCATATTGAATCGATTTTGCAGCTCTTTGCTAAAATCAACCTGGCGATATCCCCTAAGAAGTCCTTTTGCAGCTACTCATCAATTTGGCTACTTAGCTTCAAGGTTGATGGTTTTGGCATGGCAACAACCGCCGATCAAGTGGATACTATCCAACGCATTCAAATGCCCAAATCACTTAACACCCTTAAAAACTATATCGGCATGGTTAACTTCTTGCGCAATTTCATCCCATGGTTTCAGCAAAAAGTGCAACCATTAGAGGACAAGAAGAAACAGCTTAATAAGGACACTAAGACTAACGGCAAGATCCCAGCAAGAAAAACTGGCCTTACACGAAAAATTTACACCTCGAAGGCCAAATTCACCCCCACAGAGTCCGAAACGCAAGCATTCGAAATCCTTCAAAAGCAGCTCACCGAAACGCAATATTTAACCCATATTAGCCCTAATTGGCCATTATTTGTCAAGATTAACGCTAGCAGACAAGGCTTTGGAGCCATGGTCTTTCATTTGGAAGGCGACTCTTGGGATGGAAAGAAAATACTAATCAACAGCATTTAACTAGCAATGTACCTAAGCCAAAAGCTTACCTTAACGGAAAAGAAGTATTAGGCAACTAAGATGGAGGTTGCATGCCTTGTTTAGGTTTGCAGAAAATTGCGTGGCATCATACAATTCATGAGAACACCAGTACAAATTCTTACTAATTACCAAGCGATAGCCGGCATTGTGCAACAAACCTTCCTAACCATGCAAGACCTTAGCAAACTTAATCTTAGGATAACCTTAGCCTCCACTTACCTCTTTCAATTTAACTTCGAGATTCACCACATTCCAAGCTGCTTTAACCTTGTCCCTAATGCTTTATCTAGGCTCTTATTTGCAAGAGACAAACCTACTAATAAGTTAAATGAGCTGGATGACATATGGGCAGACGGATTTGCAATCTACCACAAAGATGGTGCAGCGACAACAACAATTTCCTTTCATGACAACCTTAAGCAGAAGTTCCACAACGCTTATGAACGAACACCTAAATACAAACGCATTTTCCACTAATTGAAGACATATGACGAAGCTTGAGACAAGGCTGTTATTAGCAAACGACTAATCCCTACATGCAAGCTGCCATTTGCTTTAATTAATGGCCTACTTTACCACACCCCAACTGACGGCCCTTGATGATTGTGCATTTTAGACGATTGCGTTAAGGAGATACTCAAGATGGTGCATGACAACAAGTTTTACTTTGCTGTTAAATGAATGCTCCAAGACCTAAAGGTTGTTAGCTTTAACGAATTAACGAAAAAGGTTTTCGACTATGTTAAGCATTACTTAACATGCATCGAAAATAGCACTAACCAACAGCAAACAATTGGAGAACTTTAACCTATACCAACGAAACCGCAACCTAGACACACAGTTGCCATGAACTTCATTGTTGGTCTTCCAATAGCTACTAAATTGGCAGTTTGGGCAAGCCTAATTAAAGGCTTTAACTTACTTTTGACTGTATTTAACAAGTTTTCCAAGCATTCCTTACTTATCTTAAGATGGTTAAACTACTTTGCACAACAATGGGCCGATGTTTTCCTAGCCTTCTTACAGTTAACTAACTAAGGCCTACCTAAAGAGATTATTTCCAACAAAGATTTTAAGTTTACATCCCAGTTTTAAATACAACTCTTTGCTAAACTAAGCACTAAACTTCTTATGTCCATTAGCTACCATCCCTAAACTAACAAACTATTTAAGAGAAAAAATTAAATGGTTAAAATTGCTTTGCAATATGCTTTGGCAACAACGAAAGACTTTTAGCTTAACTTGCTGCCTAGCCTCCAACACTGTTTTAACAACGCCTATACCACACCAATTGCAACCAGCCTTAACAAACTAGTGTTTAGCTTTAAGCCTTAAGATGTGTTATCCTTTGCCAATGCACAACGAAATAAGGTTGCTTTTAATATACTACAACAATTACAACAAATTGAAGCAATAAACGCCATTAATTTCGCTGCAGCTAAAGCCAAGTATTATTATAACAAGAAGCACAAACCTTACCAGTTTAATGTTAGCAACAAGGTTTATTTTAAGCTCCACAACGGCTACATTCTTCTTAGCAACTTTCGACGAAAGTGAACATAGCAGCAAATTGGACCGTTTATAGTTATCCAAAGAGTTGGAGATTTGGCTTGCAAGCTTGATTTTCCAACCACCTAGCGCTATTATCTAATGATTAGTGTAGCTTAGTTAATACTAGCCCTAACTAAAGTGGATCCTTTCCACAGATCTCCCCCTTCACTAGCCAAAATCATTGTTAACAAAGACAACAAAAACTTTACAAAGTATAAGATTAAGGCCCTAACGGCTTAACGTGTTAACTAAAAAACAAAGAAGCCTTAACTAAAGTACCTTATGCAATGAATAAGCTATAAAAGCCATTAAGACTAGTAGCTTCTTTAGCATTAACTGCTGCAAAATGCTAGCCAACTAGTCCACAAATACAACTTACGCCATACCTTAACTCTTAGCGAATGCAAACCACCTAAAGAATTTAAGAAGAAAGTGATGGCAAACAACGTTCTTAATCTTCTTAAAAAACAATTAGTTTAGTAGCAAGTATTAGAAATTAGCCTTAACCTTAAGCACCTAGCCAAGAGGACCTAAGAACTCCTTAGCCTACTCTTACTCACGCAAACGCTAATACCAATTTATCCTTTACCTTTCTAATCTTAACAACAACTACAATTCTCTCACTTTCTTAAAGCCTTTAGCAACACGCTTGCGAAACTAGGCAACCATTCTTATTTAAGCATATTCTAACCCACATTCCTAATATTTCCCACTTACTCTTTCTTACACTTTACGCACCACTTTTTACAACTTTATTACTACTAATCCACCTTTATAACTTACTAAGCCACCTTCTTAACGTAACGCAGCCAATACAATGCCATTTACCGCCATTAACTCACTAGTTAAGGTTATTAGCAATAGCAACTGTAAGATTGTTGCCACTAAAGCAAGCATTAGTGGCATAAATAAGGCAGCCTCGCGAAAAGCTAGCTGCAGCAGCAATTTTAAAGCTAAAGCGAACCATAAGCTTTCCAACAGCCTTTAGGTTAGCTGCAAACCCCTTAACAACGTTAGTTTACATAACAAAGCTAAAGAGGAATACCTAATAGCAACCAAGCTCGCTAAGCAAAAAGCCAAAGCAAAAACCACACTTCGCCAAATTATTACTGCTCTTATAACGCAAGAAGCTTTAACAAGGATTAAAGCTGTCGTTAACAACATTAGCCGCTGGCCAAAAGTTGCATCACGTCCCTTAACAAGCACCTTACACCATTAAATCACCAACGCACAAGTGGCGCAAGCCTTAAAAGCTATAAAAGAGGAACTTTAGTTAATGCTAGTCATTCTAGCTATCCTTTACAAGGTGGCTGCCATGGTGGCAATGTAAGACAAACATTGGTACCAGGCGCTCATGGCCAAATTTCCCCCAACCTTAAACATGGATCTTCCACGGTTGCATGAAAAATGGCGCTCGTTGCGTCTTCGAAAGAGAAGCCTTGGTAACAAGAAGCACAACGCGCTTACCTCATCGGTGAAGAGTTAGAAAAAGCAAGGCTTGGTGAAACCAGCCAAGGTTAACTTGGCAAAAGCAGTTAGCAACCCAATCAAGCTAGCTACAGCCAGCACCATGGCAAGCATCCAACCTATGCCAACAACCTTTGGCAACAAAGGCCAAGCAGTTGCAACTACAACGGCAAACCAAGCGGCAAGCGGCAAACTAGCCTCCATTCGCATCTAGACCAAGCTTGCTGCGAAGCAAATTGCGATGGCGCTGGAGGAGATGACGGACCCTACAATTCAGGCGTGATTGGAGATGGTCTAAATGTACCTTGGCAACATTATGCAAGATGGCGACAATGAATGCCGATAATGGAACGATGAGAGATGCGTTAAAGGGAGATGCGCAGACTTTTGAACTTAGCAAATTGGTGAGGACACCAAAATTTTGAATGGGAAGCACTGTAACGCCAAAAGCAGGCTATCTGGCTAGCCTCGCTTACTTAAGCAAAGCAGCAAGTGGCCTGTGCGCAGGCACCCATTTATCTTCATGTATTTTAGCAGCAGTGCATTTTAGCGATCTCTTTCTCTTTTGCTCTCTTCTTTCGAAGAATCAAGAGAGACTCACCACAATAATTGACCATCGTTCGCGCGCGTTGCTTTTCGTTGTTTCAAGTGCGCAAGGTTGCTAGCTTTTCCAAGGGGTTGGTTACTAAGTAGTTTTTTGTCTAAAGAGGGAGGGCTATAAAGGTGTTTAACATCTTGTGCTAACTCGCAATTTGGAATAGGTTGTGGTTTTTTTTAGCTTTGGAGATCTTGGTTTCTTAGTAGCTTTTTTTTGCTTTACATGTTATTTGTTTAAATACTTGGCAGTAGTTGTTTAATAGGTGGTTTTAAAGGTTCTTCTTAGCCTTAGCATATTCCGGCGTTTACCACGACGCGAGCTTGCTTACGTTGTGGGTTTTCTTGCTTATGTTGCTTAATGCTTAATTTAAGAGTTTTATCACCTAGCTTACTTACGCATTTAAGCCTTTAGCATTTGGCGCTTAAATGGAAAGTAAAGGTAAGCCTTTCTTTACTGCTTGCATAAAGGCGCCTTTGTCCTTTAAGGAAAGGTATAAGCGTCTTAAGGGTAAGGAAAGCAAGGCATTTTGCTTAATAATAACCATAAAAGTTTTGTAGTTTAACTCCATATAGTTGTTATGGTTTACATAAGCCCTCGCCCTAACCGCATTGGTAAAAGCTAAGTTAATAATGTTTTTGCTAAAGTGGGTAGTGGTGGTTTGGTTAGCAAAGGCAAGGCTTTTAGCCTTTGCTTACGCTGCTATTTGCCTTCCCTTTAGGGTTTCTCATTCCAAGTGCTAGGTAGCATGTTTAGCATTAAAGTTGCTTGCAACCACTACTTTGCCTTAAGGGTTTTATGCTTTTAAGGCATTAAGGACTTCGTTTTTGCCTTAGGCGTCTTAGTAAACATTAATAAGAGTTAGGTTTTTAAGCTGCATTATAAAGAGGTTGCGGTGCAAGTTGCTTAGGTATTGCTATGTTATCTATTTCATTCCTTTCCACACATATGTTAGCACGTGCAAGGGGCTGGACTAGTCTTTTATTAAGGTGTAGTATATGAAACCTTGATGGCTTTTTGTTAGTTGTTTGCCATTCTTTTAATGTGCTTAGGGTTTTTGAAGCATAATAGCGTTGTATCTTTTTTCTTAAGCTAAGTGCAAGGCTATGTTGTGTGCACTTGGTTTCTTTTGCATGTTAGCTTAAAAATGTGAAACTTAGGTATGCGCTTGCTTTTAGTAGTTTTGCGCCATGCTTGGCTTGCCCTTGTGCTTACTTAAGGCATTTGGGCAATTTGGGAAGGTTGTTTGTAAAGTATTTAAACTTTAAAAGGGTAAGTTTCTAAGCCTTAGCTTTATTTTTGTGCAAAGCTTGTTAGTATTTTCTTGCATTTAGGTGGTTTGTAAAAGCTAAGCAAGCTTTAGCTTATTGTGCTTTAAAACGGCACGTTACTACCACCTTATTAATAAGGAAGCGTATTATTGCCATGTTAGTTTAATTTATGGTGTTTGCTACAAGCTTGCTTAAGCTTGTAAAGAGAGCTAATGTAAGCCACTACGCTGCCTTTAAGCAGGTACTTAACCAGCCCCTTAAAAGGGTGTGGTTAAGTGTTATAGCGCCCTTAGGCATAAAGGTAAGTAGCGTAATGCTTTTAATTATTACTAGTGGGCTTAATGCTAGCGCTAAGGCTAGTGCTAGTGCTAGCATTAAAGCTAATGCTTATGTAGTTTAGTTTAAAGAAACTTTAGGCTAAGAGTAGGCTTGCTTATACAGCTTCTTGCCTTGTTGTTAAATGGTCCTTTTTTACAAGTTAGTAAGGAAAACCTATTAGCCGTTTTTTTGCATTAGGCGCATTAGACAAGTATTTGTGTTAGCCTTATAAGGGCTATAGCAGTTAGTGCACCATGCTACATTTAGGCAATATAGCTACTTAAGTGTAAAAAAGGGATAAGCTAGGTTAAAGCAATTGCCGCACCGCTTCTTTTGCTTGCATTTATATAAGGAGTAGAAGTTTTAGCACTTAGTGCATTGGTTAACTAATGCCTTTTTCTCGATCTTCTTAGCTAAGCAGCTGCCAAATAGCCTCTAACTTCTTATCACCGTGGTTTTAAAAGAGATAAACTAGTCCTAGGTAGGTTAGCTATCCTTGTGTTTTCCCATTCTTATGGTAATAGGCTTGCTGCATGCTATGCGCTACACCTCTTTTTTCATAATGGTTGCTGTTGCTAATGGCCCAGTTGCCATTTCGATTGTTATAAGGACGTTTAAGACTGCAAACTTAGTTCAATTTGCAAAAAGGTTAAGGGTGGCCTTGTGTTGCTTCCACCATTTTGCAGCGGCAATAATCTTATCCCTAATTTTTTAGGTGGCTAGCCTTAGGCTAAAGCCCTTTTAAGCTAAGAAGGCCGCCTTAATAGCTGTAAGTAACTCTTTGATTTCTTAACAAATTGTGAGGCGGAAACCTTTCGCCGTTATTTTGCGCTATTAATAGTTGTTATTCATTTCTATATATAGCTATTTGTTTACTTGCATGTGGCTGTTTTTCTTAAGGCTTACCACTTGCCACTTCTAGTTAGTGCTAAAGGCGATAAAAACCCCGCTTAAAGCTACGTTAGCTTATGTTGTTTGCGTTGTTGCTAGTTAGGCTGTTGCTTGCAGTTTTCTTGCTAAGAGGAGTGCAACGTTTTTAGGGGTTTTTGCGGTTCTTCTTAATTTTTGGCTAGAGGTTATAGCCATTTGGCTTGCGAAGCTGGATAGTAACAGTGTTAAGATGGTGCGCGCCTTAAACTCCTTTTGCTAAAAGCTTAGCGCAAAACCTTTTAACGCTAAACTAGTGGCGCTTTTGCTAAAAGCAATAAGGCGCGCTAGCTAAGCTTGTTTGTTAGCTAAAAATTCTGCTTATTTAGCCTTTAAGCTGTTCTTATGTTTTGCTAGAAAGTGGTTTATGGTTTGCACCATGTTTATAAGGATCTTGGTGTAGCAAGTGCAAGCCTTAACTGCCTCTTACATGTCTTTAAAGGCTTTTGTGGCGTTGCCAAAAGCGGCTATTTTGAAAGGTCCTAGCTTATCTAGCGCTGCTATGGGCTGTTTTGTTAGGGGGTTTGTTGCTTTAAGCACGTTGCTTGCAGTCTTGGGTTGTGCACTTAATGCTTTTAGTGGGAAAAGCCTTCTTGCTGTGTTTGTGGCGGCTATGCTAGCTAAGGGTTCCTTTGTGGAAGACATTGCGCTGGTGCTTACGCGCGTAGTGCGTGGTAGGACAAAGGGGATTAAGATGGAAGGAAGGGAGGTGTTGTTGTGCTATAAGAGTGTGGTGTTTATCGGCTCTTGGTATTCTAAGCCAGGATTTTGGCCTTCCGCCAATTAGAATGCTCCTTGCAAGGAGCAGAAAAATAAAATGGAAGAAGGATGTGCCTATGTTAGTTGCCACAGTTAAACTAGCTAGTTTTTTAATATACCTAAGCTAACATTATTAATAGCGTCCCTTTTCAATTATTTGCTATAAAGGTTGCTCGCTATAGCAAAGCTATGCAAATTACTAACAACACAGCAATTTTAACACAGATTTACAATGCCTTTTATCCCAACCTGCGTTAGCTAATCCTTGCTCCCTAGGTTAGCCTATGCATGGATAAGTTTTTTAACATTGTTAACAATTGTCTTTGCAGCCATAACAACTATTTACGCTCTTTTTTTAGCCGTTCCTAACAATCTTTAAGCCTGCAAACACTAACTCTTCCCAAACGTTCCTAAGGCCTTAAACCTTAATAAGCTACGCATGCTAACAATTAATAGTTATTTTGCCAAAAACAAAGCTAAAGCTACAAACAACGAGGCTAATTAAGGCAGTTTTAGCTTTGGTTGTAAAAAATGTGGCAAATATTAAAGCTAAGGCAGCAGCGGTTTTCAAGACAACTATTACAATAAATATTGCCTTAGTTTTCACTAAGACTACTAAGCTAAACCGCATGCAAGAAACAACAAACGTAATTAACGTAACAATCAAGACAACTAGCGTTAAAGCTAAGGCAAATCTTTTCCAAACAATAATTAACGCAAAGGTTCGTTTTGCAATGATAACGCTTGCAGCTAAGGCCACAACTACTAAGGCCCTTATTGCTATTGAAACAAACGTTAGGCACGCAACGTTATTAATGGCAGCATTAGGTTTAACTAAACCCTTGCAAAGCTTAATTTGTAGCTAAAACTATGTAGCTAAATAATAACCAGCCTAATTTTAACAAGAAGCAAACCACTTTCCTAGCTAACGAATATTTATTAGCAAAAAACGGTTTAAGCAATAAAGAAAAAGACATTAGCAACAACGCCAACTATTACAACAAGGTAAACATTAATTAAAACGAATCCTCTTACTTTGCGGCATATAGCGCCTTATCTATGCTTGCTATAGCGCCTTATGCGCCACTTATGCAAATAACGGCCCTTTTAGCCTCCTTTGCGCCTTGCGTGCCGCCAATGTAGTTAGCACCTATAGTAGTTGTAAACTTGCAAAATTTGGTACTTAACGCTTTTTTATCCGCCTCCAAAACCCTAAATGTAACTTAACCAATGCCAAAGTTTTTTTGAACTAGATAACAAAGCCCATGTTGCAAGTTTAAGCATTAACTTAACTTAAGGCAGCAGCTAATAACAAAAGACGCCTGCTTACCCATGAAAACTTCATCCACTAACATCCCACTTAAATTAAACTTAGCATTAGCATTTTTAACCAATAACGAAGACAATTGTTTATTAACAACAAGCCATAATCCCATTTTATTCAAAAACACCACTAACAACGCCTCTTTAGTTGTAACTAACGACACTTTCGCTAACAAACCTAATATTAAAAAGCTTTCATCCTTTTTTGTTAAGTACAAAAATGTTATTTATCCTAAACTTTGTCCTTTTTATTTAACTAATAACTCTAAGCTATCTTATTTACGCATAGCTATAAAAACGTTAATTAACGGTTTAAATATCCTTATTTGTGCTAACATAAGATATTTTACAATCTTAGTTAACAAAAAATAGCTAAAGCAGCATATTTTGACCGTAAGCATTAAATTCGTCCCTCCCAACTATATAAATAGTGTTAACAATTAGATAATCTTAACAAAGCAAGCCAATTTCGATTTGCTTATTCTTAGCATAGTCTCCAAGTTAGATAGCTCCTAAATTAAGGTTTTTAGCAGCTACAACCTAATAACTTAGGTTGTATTAAACCTACCTTTAGGCATTCTCTTAGGCAGCAAATGGCTTAAACCAAATAGTGCTATTATTAATTGTTTAGCTAAATTTCTTACGCTTAGGTTTTGCTGCAATATAACTGTCTTCTTTATTAAATTACAGAAAGCAATGCCTGTCTAACAACAAGTTACTATAACAGTTACCAGTATCATTCCCGCGCATAGCATAGCTTAAATCCCCATCCTTTACTGCCAACTGCCAAAAACCAATACTTTTAGCTATAAACAACTTTACTTTAACAAAGCCTTTTTATTAAGAGCTTTGCATAGCTAGCTACAGGCAAACGGCTCGCACGCTATGTTTGTCATTAACTCGTTTAACGCTCCTTTGCAAATTTGTCGCAACATAAGGCTTAAAACGATTATGGACGCAAAAGATTTTAACTTATAAACCTTAACCTTATAAGCAAAGGTTAACAAAGCCTACATAGCATACAAAACGCCAGTTAATAGCGAATTTGCAGCTAATAAGCTAAGCATTTTCTTTGCCCCTAACTTAACTGCAAACGCTTTACTTGCTAAGCTCGAAATAATCCAAGTTAAAGGCAACAACCTTAACTAGGCAAAAGTTTATATGCATTAGGCACGCAACACAAGCAAGCAAAAATTCGGCATTAGCAAGCTAAGTAACGTTCCCAAATTAATTACTAAACACGGCATTTACATTTGCGCCAAAAACCGCAAATTCGCTGCAAAAATGCAGTTAATTCTCGACAAATACCTATCTATATGAAAAGATAAAGGAGTTGGCCTAGTTAAAATGCCTAAAGACGAAATGCAGCGCGTTAACCTTGTTAAAAGGTGGCAAAATTAGCAAGTTAAAGCAAAAGTTTATCCCATCAAACTAAAAGAGCAAGAAGTTTTTGACAAAACCTTTGGCAAGCTGCACAACAAAGACAAGATGGATTAAATGACAAAGCTTACATTGTTTACTAGCCTTGTGTTTATGGTATAGAGAATAAAAAAAGATGGCACCAAGAAAGGCCGTATGGTTGTTAACTTGCAAGCTTTAAACAAAGTTATGGTTCCAAACGCCTATCTCCTCTTCTTACAATTAAATATCATTAACTAAGTTCGCAGCAAACGCTATTTTACAGTCCTTAACGCATTTTCATTCTTTTATCAACTTCTTATTTAACTTAACCACCGCAATTAAATGGTTGTTACAAGTCACAAAAGATTAAAGATATTTAAAGTAGCCTTAATGGGTTTTAAGAATTCGCCTTTATTTGCGCAATGATTTATAAATTAACAACTATACTCTTATCAACACTTTACTAAAGCTTATATTAACAACATAATCATCTTTTCTAACAACGCTAAAGACCATAAGCAACATGTTAAAGCGATTTTGCAGTTGTTTGCCAAAATTAACCTTGCTATATTAGCCAAGAAGTCTTTTTGCAGATATTTGTCAATTTGCCTGCTTAGTTTCAAAGTTAATGGCTTTAGCATAGCAACAACCGCTAATTAAGTAAACGCTATCTAACGCATTTAAATGCTTAAGTTACTTAACACCCTTAAGAACTATATTAGCATAGTTAACTTCTTGCGCAATTTCATTCCATGGTTTTAGCAGAAAGTGCAGCCATTGAAGGACAAGAAGAAACAGCTTAACAAGGACGCTAAGACTAATAGCAAAATCCTTGCAAGAAAAACCAGCCTTACACAAAAAATCTACACCTTAAAGGCCAAATTCACCCCCACAAAGTCCGAAACGCAAGCATTCGAAATCCTCTAAAAGCAACTCACCAAAACGCAATATTTAACTTATATTAGCCTTAATTAACCGCTATTTGTTAAGATTAACGCTAGCTAACAAAGCTTTAAAGCTATAGTCTTTTATTTAAAAGGCAACTCTTAAGACGGAAGGAAGATACTAATCAACAGCATTTAACTAGCAATATACCTAAGCTAAAAGCTTACCTTAACGAAAAAAAAGTATTGGGCAACGGAAATGAAGGTTGCATGCCTTGTTTAGGTTTGCAGAAAATTGCAAGGCACCATATAATTCATGAAAACACCAATGCAAATTCTTACTAATCACTAAGCAACAACTGGCATTGTGCAACAAACATTTCTTACAACTTAAGACCTTGGCAAACTAAATCCCCAAATAACCTTAGCATTTACTTACCTGTTGCAATTTAACCTTAAAATCCACCACATCTTAAGCAAACTTAACCTTGTTTTTAATGCCTTGTCTAGGCTCTTGTTTACAAGAAACGAGCTTATAAACAAGACAAATAAGTTGGATAACATATAGGCAAAAGGATTTGCAATTTACCATGAAAACGTTGTAGTAACAACAACAATCTCCTTTCACAACAACCTTAAGCAAAAGTTTCACAACGCTTATAAATAAACACCTAAATACAAGCGCATTCTTAGCTAGCTAAAGGCATATAACGAGACTTAAAATAAGGCTATTGCTAGCAAACAACTAATCCTTACACATAAGCTACCATTTACTTTGATAAACGGCCTGCTATACCACACTTTAATTAACGGCTTATAACAATTATGCATCTTAAACAACTGCGTTAAGGAAATACTTAAGATGGTATATAACAACAAGTTTCACTTTGCTGTTAAACAAATGCTTTAAAACCTAAAGGTTGTTAGCTTTAATAGCCTAACTAAGAAAGTTCTTAATTACGTTAAGCATTGCTTTACATGCATCAAAAACAGCACCAACTAATAGCAAACAATTAGGAAGCTCTAGCCTATACCAATTAAACCATAACCTAAACATACCATTGCCATAAACTTTATCGTTAGTCTTTTAATAGCCACCAAATTAGCAGTTTAAGCAAGCTTAATTAAAGGTTTTAACTTACTTTTAACTGTCTTTAACAAATTTTCCAAGCAGTCCCTACTTATACTAGGTTAATCAAACTATTTAGCTTAACAATGGGCAAACATTTTCTTAGCGTTCTTGCAGCTAACCAATTAAGGTTTACTAAAGGAGATTATCTTTAATAAAGACCCTAAATTCACCTCCAACTTTTGGGTACAACTCTTTAACAAATTAGGAACCTAACTGCTAATATCCACTAGCTATTACCCTTAGATGGACGGTTTGTTTAAGAGAAAGAACTAAACGGTTAAAATCGCTTTACAACATGCCTTAGCAACAACAAACAACCCTTAGCTAAACTTATTGCTTAGCCTTTAACACTGCTTAAACAACGCCTACACCTTGTTAATTTTAACAAGCCTTAATAAGCTAGTTTTTAAATTTAAACCTTGAAACTTATTGTTACTTACAGCAGATATTACATAAGACGAAACAACCTTTAACACGCTATGGCAATTGCAACAAATTAAGGCTACTAACACTATTAAGTTTGCAGCCGCCTAAGCCAAATTTTATTACAACAAGAAGCATAAACCTTACTAGTTTAATATTGGCAATAAAGTTTATTTTAAGCTTTATAACAACTACGTTCTCCTTAGCAATTTTAAACAAAAGTAAACGCAACAACAAATGGAACCGTTTACAACTATCCAAAAGGTTAAAAATTTAGCTTGCAAGCTTAATTTTCCAACTACCTAGCGCTGTTATTCAGTTATTAGCATGGCTTAGCTTTTTCTTACCCTAGCCAAAACAGATCCATTTCACAAATTCCTTCCACCACTAAAATTATTGTTAATAAAAATAATAAAAATTCCACTAAGTACGAAATTAAGGCTTTAACGGCTAGGCGCATAAACTAAAAGACAAAAAAGCCTTAATTGGAGTACCTGGTTCGCTAATGTAACGCCGAAGGCTGGCCACCTAGCGAGCCTTGCTTACTTAAGCAAGGCAGCAGGTGGCCTGTGCGCAGGCACC
>JAKLNC010000140.1:0-78036 GCA_022813145.1 Barbatosphaeria neglecta | reverse complement strand
CCGCAGTGGCGTTCGCGGAGGCGACGGCGCTGCGGAGCCGGCCCACGTGTCGGCGCCACGCGGCCAGGACGTCGGCAGCCTCGCGGTCCTCGCGGGCGCCCTGGGCCTTGTCCACGCCCGCCAGCTTCATGCCGCGCTGTCCGCGGCCGCCGCGACCTCCGCCTACTTCGGAGATGGACATGCCCTGGGCCAGGAAGCGGTCGCGGTGCCAACGCAGCTTGCGGCCTGCAATGATGCGCGCCGCGACCACGGCGAGGAGGAGGTGCCCGCGCAAGAAGGCGACTGTCTTCGCGTCTCCGAGGACGCGGTTCCGCACGGCGGCTGGCTGGCCCGCTATCGGCTTGAAGAGGGCCTCCTCGGGGAGCGAGAACAGCGGCGAGAACAGCGAGAGCAGCACCGAGGGCGGCGGGATGTTGGTCGGTGGAGGGGCATCGTCCGGTAGGGACGATGCCGATGTCGAGGTGAGCGGGGGGGCGGGGAGATTGAGTTTAGGAGCGGTAGAGGGGGGGGAGGAGGAGGAGGAGGAGGAGGAGGAGGAGGAGGAGGGGGCTGTAGCTTGCCGCTGGACGGCGGCGACGACGGGAACTGGTGCGGGCGCAGGGGCTGGCGAAGCATCGGCGGCGTCCCAATCCCACTCTGAGGGTGTAGACGCGAGGGGCTCTTGGCCCTTCTGAGCCTTACTGTGCTGGATGGCATGTCGCGGCGGTGTCGGTCTCGAGCCTGCGGGTTTCGAGGGTGCTACTGTGTCGACGGCATCCCAGTCCCACCCAGGCGACATGGTATCGCCGCCTGTAGTGTCCCCTTCCTCCGAAGCAAAGTCCTCGAAAGCACCCCACCCATCGTCGTTTGCCGGTCCAGCTCCCGCCTCGCACGCCGTGTCTGTGACTTTTCCAGGCCCCTTCTTATCCACGGAGGGCCAGGCGGTCACGGGAGAAGGAGAGCGCGCGTTGTCCCTGTGCCCCTTGAGGGAGTCGGCGAACTCGGCAGCCTTGGGCGTGGCGATCCCAAGCCCGGGGAACGGATTCCGGTCCTGGAAGGACGGCGATCTGGGCGCCTGGGGGTAGGGGCCAGCGGTGGCGGCGCCGAGGCTCAGCCCGCCCAGGCCCGAGAGGAGCCGGCCGGGTGGCTGTTTTCTGACGCCCGAGGCCATGGCGATCGGCGATACGGGAAAGGGGGCCGGGGCGGGGGCCGGGGCGGGGACCGGGGTCAGAGTGGGAGCCGCAGGCAACGCTAGAGAAGGAGGATCCCAGGGAGAGGACAACAAGTCTACTGCCGATACGTGCACCGGTGCCGTCGTGGACGACGGCGGAGGCGGTGGCTGCGGCGGTGATGTCACGGTCTCGAAATCGCCAAAGTCGTCGTCGTCGTCGTCGTCGTCGTCGTCGCCGTCCCCCACGACTTCGTTCGGGTCGAAGTCGTCGGCATCGAAGAGGACATTGGGATCGGGATTCTTCTTCGGCTTCGGCGGCGACGCTGCTGCCGGTCGCTGAGCCGGTCCCTCCCACGACGGCCTCTCCTGCCGGACGGGCTCTGCACGGGACGAGCCCGACGCGGCCGGTCCCGACAGCCCTCCGAGATCTATCAGGTTGTTTGTCATGAGGTCCAATGTCGGGGCGCGGAGTCTTGTGGGCCGCTGCGGTGCCTGCGCGCCGACGCCTGGCACGGCCGCTCGTGGCGGGGCCGGAGCGGACGCCGGAGGACTGGCGAGGTTGAGCGACGACGGCGCGGGCCCGGGGGTCTCCACGGCTGCCGAGGGAGCGGCCACCTCGAAATCACCCCAGGCGTCGTCGCCATCGTCCTCCTCGGCACCCCGCGACGGTGTCTCTGCAGTTCCGAATCCGGTTCCGAGCCCGGTTGCGAGCCCGGTTTTGAGCCCGGTCCCGGTGCTCAGGCTAGCCCAGGGATCCGCGGCCTGGGCGCCCGGAGGTTCGGTCGGGGTAAATGACCATTGCTGGGAGGGTTGCGGCGGGGGGGCCGGTCGGCTCGGGGAAGCGGACGCTAGGCTGAAGAAAGAGAATGGGTCCGACGATGCTACTGTCGCCGCCGCCGGCGTATTAAACAGCGCCGGGGTGCGCTTGCCTTGCTGCTGCTGCTGCTGCTGCTGCTGCTGCTGCTGCTGCTGTTGTGGCCGTTGCTGGGGTGGAGCGTTTTGAGAGAAGCTGCCAAACTCGGCGAAGAGATCGGCCGACATATTGATGCCCAGCTGATGAACGGGGAGACGGTTGATAGCTAAATGGTTGGGATGGGAAGAGGGTGTAGGGCGAGTCAGCCGGTGGGCATCGCAAAGCGGCGGTCAGGACCAGAACTGGCCAGCCGGCTCTGGCGCGTGCGGCGAAGGTGAGAGAGACTGCAGAAATGGTAGACGGAAGGTAGGAAGGGAGACGAGGAGGCAGACATTTCAGCTGTCTCTCTTCTCTCTCCGCGCGAGAAACACCGCCCCCTTTTTGACTTCCTCGTTCGGTAGCTGGAGGGCAGAGTCTGCGGCGCTGCGGTAGGTGCCTGACGGTGCCTGGGTAGGTTTAGGCAGTGCCAATCACGCGAAATCCGATAGCTCGGGTGGCGCGTCGCGGGGCCGCCGTTCAGTTGTCGAGCGGACGCGATAGCGGGCCGCGACAGGCCCTGGCAGGCTCTGGCGGGCTCTGGCATACCCTGGCAGGCCCTGGCAGGCCTTGGACAGCCCTGGACAGCCCTGGACAGCCCCGAACAACCCTGAACAATCCTGGACGGCCCTGGACGGCCTGAACAAGCCCTGGACGGCCCTGAACAGCCCTGGACGGCCTGAACAAGCCTTGGACGGCCCTGAACAGCCCTGAACAACCCCCCCTGATAAGGGGCTGAAGGGGGCAGGGCAGTCTGGCCACAGCGCTATTGCGCCCTGGGGATTGGATCTCGTAAGACCCCCGTGGGGCCGCCCCAGCTCGCTTGGGGTTCCACCGTTCCACTGTTCCACCGCGCATGCTCCGTAGGTCCCACAGCAGTGCCGGCGCCGCTCGGGAGCCAGCCAGCCAGCCATCCATTGACCACCTCCATCCATCGATCACCCTCATCCATCGATCACCCTCATCCATCGATCATCCTCATCCAGCCATCCCGTCCCATCCCATCCCTCCATCACCAGCCTCGTCTCACCCGAGAACGAGCTCGTCGGCTCGCGGCGGCGTACCGGGTGCGGATTACGGTGCACGACGGCGAGAATATGCTCGGCCGGCCAGGGGATCGCAAAACGGCGCCGCTCGGTTGACTCACCTCTTTCTTTGTTGTCCCCTCGCTGCTATGGGCCTTACAAGCACCTACCAGCTGGATTTAAGTCGTCTGCCCTCGCGCGCGGGACACGAGACCGCACCGACCCAGACCGGTCTTCCGACTCGTATCCGTTGACTCGTATCCATTTCTCTCGGCCGCACTAGGAGAATCAGCAAGACAGAGCTACCTACCTATCCAGGCCAGAACCGCGATGAGGTCATTCGCGGAAAGCAAGTGCGCGAAACCCCGCCCCCCTCGTCCCTGTCTCGCGGGTGACTGACGACCCGATACCCAGGTCGCGGTGGGATGAGACGCTGAGGCGGAGCCGCAGCCATGCGGATCTCCAGCGGGCCGTCAAGTTCGACGGGCCGGGCAGCCCGTGTGTCGCCGGATGCCGGTCTGTGTGCTGGAAGGTGTGTACCCGCCGGCCGCATCCCCGCGCCCTCTTCCCGTCCGCCCCGAGATGGAACGAGGCCTTGTAACAGATCCAGGCCTTCCTGCTCTTCCGGCACGCCGGCGCCGCCGACTGGGCGCGCATCCTGCAGGGGTCTCGGAGCACGTACAGCGCCTTCCGGGACCACTATCTCAGGTACATCAAGCATCCGGAGCTGCTCGCCGAGCTCACCCTGGATCCCCTCGCCGACGACCCCGACGTAGGTGGCCGCCCCTCCCGATAGGTATCTGCGTAGGTACCTAGGTACCTGCAGCTACTTGCTCTCCGCTGACCTGCTCGCCTATAGTCGCCGTGGGACACCTTCCGCCGCGACGACGCCCTCCGCGCCGAGATCCTGCAGGACGTCCGGCGCCTGCCCGACGAGCCGTTCTACCACCTCGAGACCACCCAGACGCTCATCCTGGACATGCTCTTCATCTTCTGCAGGCTGCACCCGGACGCCGGCGGCTACCGGCAGGGCATGCACGAGCTGGCCGCCCCCCTCGTCTACGTCGTGCACCGGGACGCCGTCGACCGCGCCGCCGCCGCCGCCGCCGCGGACCCCCCGGCCGACCCGGCCATGGCCGACATGCTCGACGCGTCTTTCGTCGAGCACGACGCCTTCGCCCTCTTCTCCAAGGTCATGGAGCGCGCCAAGGGCTTCTACGAGATCAGCCGGGTCCGCAGCAGCGCCGGCGGCAGCCCGGCCAACGGCAGGGGAGCCCTGGCGGCGGCGTCGTCGTCGTCGTCGTCGTCGACGCCGGCCCCAGCCGAGCACAGCGCCATCGTGGACGTGAGCAGGCGCATTCACGAGGTCATGCTGATGAGGGTCGACCCGGAGCTGGCGACCCACCTGAAGGACATCGAGATCCTGCCGCAGATATTCCTCATGTGAGTAGGCCTCCGTTCCTGTCTACATTACCTGAGGTGCTAACATGAATTCTTTCTTTCCCGGAAAAACACAGCCGCTGGATCCGCCTCCTCTTCGGGAGGGAATTCCCCTTCGAACAGCTGCTCGTCCTCTGGGACGCCATTTTCGCCTTCGACCCGGACCTCGACTTGGTGTCCCTCATCTGCGTCGCCATGCTGATCCGGATTCGCTGGACGTGTAAGCCCCCATTCGGGTGCCCTGTTCTGCTGCTTCTGGCCTCGCCCCTGACCGCTTGGAACTAGTATTGGAGGCGGACTACTCCGTGGCGTTGCAGCTCCTCCTGAAGTATCCCGCCCCGCAAGCCCCCCACGGCCCGCACACCTTCGTCGACGACGCGGTCTACCTCAAGGACCACATGAACGCCGCAGGCGGCGCCAATCTGGTGCTCAAGTACACCGGCAGGGCGCCGTCGGCAGCAGCAGCAGCAGCAGCGGCGGCGGCGTCGGCGTCGACGACGTCAGCGGACGGGTCCCAGCCCTTACCACCAGCGGCGGGGGCGGCCAACGCATCGTCGACGTTCGCCGGCCTCGGGTTGCGGCAACGCACCCTCGGCGCGCGGTCTCCGCTCTCGTCGCCGGCGAGGTTTATGCAGAGCCGCGAAGGCGTGGAGGCGCTGTTCCAGGGCGCCGCCAAGGGCGTGCTGGAGCGCGGCGAGAAGCTGGGTATCAACCAGGCCGTCCGCGACGCCGTCGGCGAGATCCGCCGGAACATGCAGCAGGGCTTCCATGAGGCGCGGAACTCCATGAGGGCCGCTGCCGCCACCTCGTCCTCCTCCTCGTCCTCGTCCGCTCCGCAGCCCGGCGGGCTGGGCAGCACGGTGGGTGGTCGCCGCGCTGCGGTGGCCGAGATGGACCGGAGGAACAGGCAGCTGGCGGGCATGCTCGGGGAGACCATCGTGAACCTGAAGTCGCTCGCGGCGGCGATCTCTCCCTCCGCCTCTGCTGCGGATGGCGGAAGCCCCGGGGACGATAGCATGGACGACAAGGCCGCCACCGCCGAGGCTATCGAGCTGGCCGCCGCCCGGATCCAGTTCGTCAAAGTCTACCTCGAGGACCCGAATCTCTCCCTCCCCGAGGACGGGCCACCAACACCAGCGACCGCCAGTGGTGCTGCTGCTGCTGCCGCCGTCGCCGCTACCACGCCGCCCGTCCATGCGCTCCCGATCGTGTTTGCCTCCAGTAGGGAGAGCATGGCGCCCACCGTCGCGGTGGATACGACGCCGGTGGTGATGATGAGTTCCCCGACCATGACGACCACCGCGACAGCCACTGCCGAAGTACCCTCTTCTTCCTCTTCGAGCATGCCTATCGACTACCAGGAGACCGAAGCTGTACCCACTTCAGCGATGCAGACGCAGGATAATCACGGGCCAGGGGTAAGGATAGGGGTAGGGGTAGGGGTAGGGGTAGGGGCAGGAGCAAGAGCGCTAGACCGCATGGACACGGACGACGAAAGCCAAGACCCGGAGCCCAACCCTATCCCGGCTGCAGCCGTGGCGGCACCGAGCCCCCGCCCCATGCCCACACCTCCTCCCGCCACCTCAACCTCAGCACGCTCCTCCCGACCTCAAGCGCCAATTCCGACCCGCTCCACGCTCGCGCAGTCGTCCTTCGCCTGGATGCTCGACGACCCCGACGTATCCGACGGGAGTGGCAGCGGAGACCTAGCCGGAGCAGGAGCAGGCGCGGGAGGACGCAGCAGCGCCAAGCGCCCGCTCGGCTTCCCCCCCTCTACCGCCTCCCCTTCGTCTTCTCCCTCTCGTCTGCTCTCGTCGCACCGCCGCCAGGCCTCGACGCCGAGCAGCCGCGAGCGCAACGCGTTCCTGTTCGGGGAGGTCACGACGGCGGCCGCCGCGTCCGATCCGCTCCGCGGTGGGGACTACCCCCGTCGGGATCGGGCGCCGAGTTCGGACGAGATCTTCGGGCTGGAGCCGTTGCGGAAGTCGCTGCCTAGTCGGCCAGGATCGGGAAGTCGCTCGTAGGAGGGAGTGGGGGAGGGGTGCGCGGGGGGAGGGAGGGGGCTGGGATAAGATGGGATGGGAAGAGAGGATGACGGTTCCCCTGAAGGAGGGGAGGGAGAGTAGGTGACCCCAGCTGTATTGTAAATACATAGTAGCCCACCCGATATTATGCACGTACCGCGTCACTTCATCTGGTCTACTTCACACTAGACCTACCTTTGAACTTTCGAAAGCAAGCAGCGAGCAATTTCGTTTCTATTGTAACCGTTGGTTCGACGCCACAACGTCAATAGGACGAGAATATCTAATCCCCGCGACGTCTAGGAAGGAACCTAGGCACAGAAGCTACATATGGATCGGTCCACCCCAACCACTGCCCGGTTAGTGGTAGTTCAGGTCCGGATTAGATCGCTGGTTACACCGACAGCGACACTCGGGGACGGGACACTCGGCGTGGCGGGCGAACCACTGGCGCGCGTGGTCGAGGTGCATGACGTGCTGGCACTGGAGACAGAAAGAGGGGAAGTTGGCCGCGAGGCGCACCGTCGAGTCCGTCGAGGCCTCAGGCCGGTCGGAGCGCGGGCTGCCCACGATCTCGAGGCAGACGATGCAGCGTGGAAGCTGGCGCTTGCAGCTGGGGCAGCTGATGCCGGCGCTGACCAGCTTGTTGGGCAGCTGGTTGTCGCGGTCCCCCGCGCGGCCGCGGAGTCCGCCCAGCCCGCCGAAGCCGGGGCCGCTGGCAGGGATGCCGATGCCGACGGCGGGAGCAGGGAACGGCCGGCCGCCGCGGTAGGGGATTCCCATCTGCTGCTGCTGCTGCTGTTGTTGTTGTTGCTGCTGTTGCTGCTGCTGTTGTTGCTGTTGCTGCTGCTGCTGCTGCTGCTGTTGTTGTTGTTGTTGCTGCTGCTGCTGCTGCTGGTACTGCTGGCCGGAGGGCCCGGTGGCGAGGCGGGTATCGGCGTCGCAGTAGACGCAGCGGAGGGCGATCTGGCGGAAGGGCGGCTTGATGGCGGGCGGGCCGACGGTAGCAGCCGCAGCAGCAGCAGCAGGGTCCTCCTCGGCGAGGCCGCTGAAGCTGCGGACCTTGCTCTTCTTGGTGCTCTCGACCTCGAACTTGGCGCGCAGGTAGAAGGCGCGGTGGCGCTGCAGGTAGGCGCGGTAGCCGGTGCGGAAGGCGGCGCAGCGGATGTCGTCGATGTAGCGCGGGGCGGCCGTGGCGGTCAGCAGCGCGGCCGTCTGCAGGTCGTGAAACTTGGCCACGTAGCGGGCCAGGATGTCGACCAGGCCGTCGGTGATGCCGGTCAGCACGATGCCCTCGACGTCGCCCTCGGCGGCCGCCTCGGCCACGGCGTCGCGCAGCCACAGCGTCAGCTGCTCGTCCTCCATGTTGCGCACGGCCACGTAGACGCGTTCGCGCAGGGGCAGCGACTTCTGGTCGGCGATGGTGGCCCAGTCGCCGGTGGCGATTAGCGACGAGATCGCGCGTAGGTAGGGGTCCGTCTTGGCGGCCACGGTCTCGTCGAAATCGAGGTGCTCCTGCTGCAGGCTGGGCTGCTTGGCCTGGTCGCCGCCGCCGCGCCGGATTAGCTGCAGGGCTAGCGAGACGAACTGCAGCTCCGGCCGGTCGGCGCTGGCCCGCCGGAGGATCTGCACGGCCTCGGGCGTGTCGCCCCGGAACAGGGCGTGCGCCGCCGCCATGGTGTGGTACGTCGTCGTCCGCTCCGACCCCGGCATGTCGTCGAACTCCCTCATGTCCGCGTCCGCCGAGCGCCCCCAGCGGCAGATGTCCAGGCACAGCTGCCGGTGGTGCGGCTTCCGCGTCGTCGCGACGCCGTCGAACCGCGGCACGCCCCTCTTCTTGCAGATCGCGTTGATCGACCGCTCCCACGTCGCCACGTCCGCCGACCGCGCCCCGGGCTCCGCCAGCCGCGACGACGGCCGGCTGCCCAGATCGTTCAGCCAGATGCTGGCCACCCCCATGTACGCCAGGTCCAGCGGCTGCGACATCATCCCGCCGTCCGTCGCCGCCTCTTCGGCACCTAAGAGAGACTAGTCAGTGCTGCCAGGTGCTTTAGACATCAGTGACAAGACTCAGGGCTACCCACCAGCTACCCAGGTCCAGACGTCGCGGAGCCAGGGGTCGTCCGAGACCACCTTCCGGTTCGTCTCACAGTGGAACAGGTACCTCTCCTGCGCGCGCAGCAGCATCGTGTGGTCGAGCACCGCCTGCGCCTCCAGCGGGAACCCCGGCCCCGTCAGCGTGGACGTCAGCAGCATCTCGTGGAGCTCCCGGCTGCTGCGCAGTCCCGTCGCGGATTCACGCCTCTCTTTGGAGGGGGTAGTGTTGGCGGCAGCAGCGGCGGCTGCGGCGGCCGCGGAGCCTTTGCCGTTCTGGTGGAGGTGCTCTCTCGCGTAGGCCCTCAGCGCCCTCAGCTTGTCCGCTATGGTCGTCGCCTTCGCGAACGACGCCGGGAGCGCGGCCTTGCAGGCCAGCGCGTCCACCATCACTTCGGGGTCCTGCCTCCGCGCCTTCAGCGCCTTCTGGATGAGCGCGCCGATGTCGTCCCTGTCGCTCCCGAACACGCGCACGTCGGAGAGGGCCTCTTCCGCCGCGAGGGGCCCCAGGACGTCGGCCGCCTGCGCCGGCTCCAGCTGCATCAGCTGGTGATACGGGGTGCCCTCTGCACAGGGTTAGCTTCTCGGTTGGAAATGATCCGGCGGCACACGACGTTACCTATGAGGCCGCGGTGGGGAGGCGCCCAGGGGACGAGCTTGTAGGGGTACGTCGCCGTGAACGACGGCTTCTCCAGGATGTCCAGGTTCCCGTTAGCGCGCAGGACCAGCACGCGGGGCCGCAGGATGGGCGAGCGCACGGTGAGCCAGTCGAAGGACACGATGCGGTCGTTCTTGCGCGAGGGGTCCGAGTAGTAGTTGTCCATCTCGTTGGACTTGCGCACCTGCATCAGCTCGGGGCTGCCCTCCAGCTCCATCTCGGGCGCCGCGTACTCGGTCAGGGTCTCAAACACCTTGAGCTGCCCCGTGCGCGCCAGCACCGCCAGCATGCCCCGGTGGTCGCGGCAGTACCGGAGCGTGCGGATCACCGAGTTCTTGTTCTCGCCCATGGCGTTGTCCGGCTCCGAGTCCACCGCCCGGTTGAGCCGCAGCGCCCCGCCCCACGGCAGCCCGTCGACGTCGACGGCGTCCAGGTACGCCGCCGAGGCGCCGTCGCGGCTGCCGGCGCGCCGGTCCCAGACCATGACGCCCGGATGGTCCAGTGCCGACGACGCGAAGTAGTTGGGGTCGCAGTAGTCGATGGCCAGGTTGTTGTTGCATCTCGTCGGGAAGAGAGCCGGCGGGGAGGGGTCTTGTACGGAGAGCGTCAGCGTAGGGGAGCAGGAGCGGTGCTGGGGCGGATGGGCCTCACCTCGCAGGTCGTGGAGGCGGAGCCCCTGGCCTTTGATGCCCACCACCAGGGTGTTGGGGTTGTCCTCGAAGAAGCGGACACTCGAGACGGACACGCTGGGCTCCCTGAGATCCAGAGGCTCCGTGAAGGCGGCTACGTCGGAGAAGCCCGACGGATGGGAAGAGAGGCCGGACAGGCGGGTGACGTCCCAGACGTAGAGGCACCTGTCGCTGCGCACGCGGTCCAGGCCCACGGCCAGCTTGTTGGCGGTACTGAAGGCCACGGCCTGGCAGGTGCGCGACATCTTGAGGTTGAGCTCCATGTACGCGTTGGAGCTGTCGTCGATCCGCAGGAGGTTGACCACGCCCGTGGGCGTCCCCACCGCCAGCAAGCCCGGCTCCGCGGGCGACCAGTCGTACGCGGTGAGGGTCGGGAAGTCGTCGTGCTGCGACAGCTTCCGGTACTCGAACTTGCCCCGCTGGGCGTGCCCCGTCGGCTCGAACACCTGCACCACTCGATGCTGGGTGTTGATGTGCATAAACGAGTCGACCGCCGCATTGGGCGACCATTTGATGAGCCCCGGCTCGGGACGGTCCATCGTCCCGGAGGCAGACGGCGAGGCCGGACCGGCCTCCGATTCTGGCGACTTGCCGGTCCGATTCTAAGGAAGCCGGGGAGGCATCCTGAACGGGGAGGTGCAAAGAGTGTCTGTCCGGATTGAAAGCTAGCCTAGCTGCGAATTCAACCAGCCCGGTGAACAGTGGGATGGAGGATCGGATAGAGGCAGGTGAGTTTGTAGATCAGTAGGTCAAGTCGTGATAGCAGCGGATCGGAGATCACGCTCCGTTATGCAGGTAACCAGCAGCGAAGCTGCATTTAAGTGCATAGTGGCTGGTGCTAGTGCGCGCACAGTGGAGCCTTGCAACAGGGATTCTCCGCCCTCTAGGTACCTGTGCTTAGGTACATACCTGCATAAGAGAGGCGCCTTCAGCCCGGGTGGAATTTATTGACGTCCCCCACCGCCAAAATTTCACGCACCCTTGCTGCAGGACATCTCGAAAAACTGCAGACTGGAGTCCTCCATTGCCCCCTACTACGCAATGGCCTCGAAACGGCCATTCAGCGAGGTCGCCGACGGCGAGGCCGCCTACGCCGCGCGGGCCCAACTCTCGGGCCAGGGCGGCGGACCGGCGAGGAAGAAGGCGAGGAGCAACAAGAAGCACGCAGACAAGCCCGACTCGAAGAGCTGGGCCAAGAAGCGGGCGCGCACCATCGAGCGGCGGCTGCGCGGGGACAAGGACCGGCTGCCCGCGAATGTGCACCAGAACCTCGAACGGGAGCTCGCCGCCCTGAACCAGAAGATCGCCGAGGGCGACGAGAAGAAAGACCGGAACAAGATGATCCAGAAATACCACATGGTGCGGTTCTTCGGTACGTGGCCGTCTTGCTTTTCACCTCATCCTAGGTAGGAGGGCCTACGCGGCTAACCAGGGACATGCGTCCCCGCAGAGAGGAAAAAGGCCATGCGCCTCGAGAAGCAGCTGCGGCGGCGGCTAGCGGAGACCGAAGATCCGGAGCAGCGAGCCGCCATCGAAGCCGACATCCACATCGCCGAGGTCGACAGGGCATACGCGATATACTTCCCCTTCATGGAGAACTACGTCAGTCTGTACCCGAAGTCCGATCCCAGCGCCGAGGGCGACAAGGGCGACAAGGGCGACAAGGGCGATACAGGCGACAAGGGCGACAAAGGCGGCAAGGATGGCGCCGAGCCAGAAGGCCAGAGTGCGAGTTCGGCGGCCCTGGCTCTCCGCGCCAAACGGCCACCCATGTGGGAGACGGTGGAGAAGGCCATGGAGGAGGGCGAGCAGGCGCTTCTGAGGCTGCAGAACAGGCAGCCTGCCAAGGGGCCAGGCCACCCGCCAAAATCGCGTTCGCAAGCTGCATCTTCTGCACAGACTGGTGCGGCACCTCGGCCGCACGGACGGCTTGGTGCAGACCAGGCAGAGGATTATGAGGACAGCAGTGGCGATAGTGAAGAGGATGGCTTCTTTGAGGAAGGCTGAGGGCTTTTTTTGCGGTTATTGGTTGCCTGTTTCTAACATGATGATATCCTATACAAGCTATACAAGCTACTAAGCTGTTGAGGGCACCAGCCCGCACAGGCAGCTTTTTGTGCATTTTCTGCGGCTTCTGTCTCTTCCTGCTTTTCTGTGCTTCCATGGCCAGTGCTCTTTGTGGGTGTTTATCTATTGTAGGCCTCATAGCAGACGTGCATCGTTATCTGCATTTGTTGGTTATCTGCCTCCTAACAAACGCCTGCTGTCCGCACAGACAGGAGCTCAGCTCGGCAGTCACCTAACCTGCCCCACCAAGAAACCTACACCTCAGAATCCAGCCAAACTGCCCGGCTCGGACCCTTCCTTCACGAGGACAACCTACTCGGGTGGTCCTTACCACTCGACCCTCGTTCTCTTCCTGCACTTCGAGCTCTCTTTCTCTCTTCATCCTTCTTCGTCTTTTTTCTTGAGGGCGAGAAAAAAGCACAGATTGGCCACCGGTCACCCAGCGAATGGCCAGCAGAACTTCTCCGTCAGAACGACCTCATTGACGCTTGGAACTCCAGAGCTCCAGCAGCCTCAGATTCTGCTGCTAGCAGGTGGTCTTGGTGTCTTCCCGACCCGACTCCTGCCCAACAGGTAACCACTAGAAGTGAGCGAAAGGGAAGTATTGACCTGTTCTGGCATCGTCGGCCAAGTCCAACCCAACCCACTCCTCTCCTTCCACCTACCCCACCACACTCCCAGACGCTGCCGAAGCCGCGCACCCACTCAGCTACCGGCACCACTCAGCTACAGCCAGTGATAGGGCAGATCCTGGATGACGCTTCCCCTCACTAGCCGTAAGGGCAAGGCTGTGTAACCGGAATGGGTGACAACACTGGAAGCGGCCGGGCCTCCAGCAGCCCGGCCAGGCCAGCCTATCCTCTTTATGTCCCACCTGTCCTCAAGCAGCAGGCCAAGCAAGCCGAGCCGGCCGAGCCAGCTTCTTCTTATTCTTCCCTACCTCCTCTCCAGGAGCAGCGCAGGCCAGCGCCTTCTGAATCTCGTCGGCATTATTCTCCTCGTCCCTATTCTCCTCTTCGTCGGCTTCATTCTCCTCGGTTTTTTTCTCTTCCTCCCCGGTTTTTTTCTCCTCCTCCTCCTCGCCATCTCTCCCCTTCTCGTCGCTTCTTCCCTCCTCCCCGTCTCAGCAACCCCACATCGGAGCAGAAGCCCAACAGGAAGCGCGCACCTTCTCCTGCCAGCAACTCGAGGGGTGAACAGGAGGGACCCACCAAGAAGCGCAAGAGCGGGGGTTCGAGTACTTCTCGCAGGCGCGCTCGTCGCAAGAGGGCTGCGAGCAGGAAAACTTCGAGCAAGGCAATTGTGGTTGCCGCTAGATCTGCCACCACTATGACCGCCGAGCTCTACAGCGGACATTACGAGTTTGGCGGGATGAATCCCGAGCCCAGCCCGACGTCCCCGCTCGGCAACGGCGCCTGGCAGGGCGAGCTGGCGCCCGCGGGCTACTACGAGGCTCTGAAGAATTGGCTCGGGGGCCTGCAAGCCTACGAGACCTTCTATCGGCGGCCGGCCCCGCTGCTGCCGACCCAGCGCCAGGCTTTGAACGACTTATTTGTGAGCATTAAGTGCGCAGGGCCGCCGTCCATGCAGCTGCAGCAGCAGCAGCAGCAACAGCAACAGCTGCTGCTGCAGCAACAGCAACAGCTGCAGCTGCAGCAACAGCAACAGCAACAGCAGCAGCTGCAGCAACAGCAACAGCAGCAGCAGCAACAGCAACAGCAGCAGCAGCAACAGCAACAGCAACAGCAGCGGCCAGCGCCGGCGGCGGCGGCAGCTGGCGAACCTTCATCGGACCTAAACACCAACTGGGTCGGCATGCTTCAGGGTGAGTTTGCCCCCTTCCCCCCCCTCTTTACCTTTAGCACTTATAGGTCCTTCCAGACTGACACTTTGCAGAGTACCGCGCTAACCACCAGGGCCTCGGGCCGGATTACGAGAGCGTGGAAGTCCCTGACAAGCCCACGCCGAGATGGATCTATAAAATCACGATGTCCGAGATCAAGGGGGTCCTTCCGCAGGGGATAGACCAGCCCGCCATCGCCGATCATCTCGCCCTGTCGCGTAAGAAGGACGCCAAGCAGTTCGCTGCCAAGTGCGCGGTCCAGCAGCTGGTGAAGGCCGGGTTCATGTCCGTTAGCGAGAACACCGCCCTTGCGCTGCGTGCGGGCGGCGACCCTTCTCCTCATCTCTCTGCGGCCCCCAGCGTCCAGCCGACGCCTCCTTCTCGTTACGCCACTCCTTACAGCGCTGCTGTGCCTTCCCCGCCGCCTCGTCACGCCAGCGCCTCTACCACCAATGGACATCCCGGCGGCGTGGCCGTCCCCCCTCCTCAGACTCCCACGCAGTCGCCTAGGGAGAGGGACTCTCCCTCCCCTGCCGCCCCGTTTCCCGTCCACGGATCTAGTTCCATCCCGCTCCCCGTGGCCAATAACGGCACGGCCGCCTCTCCTCCGACTCCGACTACCGTTGTTGACAGCAACAGCGTCAACGCCAACGCCAACGGGGCTAAGCTGGCGGCGACCCGGGACGCATCGCCGTCCCCGGGACAGGAGGTCAACAATCTCTGCTCCGAGCTCAAAATCCCGCCACCGACCTACCAGGTCGATCAGGCGACCCCGACGGAGAGTCGGGGCCGCTTCAACGGCCGCCTAGTGTGGAAGGACGAGCGGGTGCTGATCCCGCCGGATCTGGGCACGGTGGAGGGCGCGTACAGCCGAAAGGCCGCGATAGACATGCTCGCGAATCAGGCGCTCAATGTGCTGCTCAAAGAGCTGAAGAAGCGATGTGCGCAGGTGGATAGCACCTTTCAAGGGCTCGACAAGAAAAAGGCCGAACAGGCGCAGAAGGCGCGGACGGAGAGGGCGGAGCAGGCTAGGGGCGGCGAGTCGATGGAGACGGAGTGGACCGTCTAGTCAAGGACTTGCATCCTGAGGCGCCTCGCTGACGATAAGCTAGAGGAAAACATGTTGTCTCGGGTACTCGGATAGATACCCACCTCCTATTTTAGGTACCTGCCCGCCACGGCGAGTCGGCAGACAAGCCATGAAGGCAGAAGTGACGCCCGGATAGCGCGAAGGGCGAATCAAGGGTGACCGACGCCTAGATAGCGCGAAAGGGTGGATGAATCAAAGATCGATCGGCAGTCTCCATGCGTTGACATGGACGCGGAGATACACCTAATCTACTTTACCTCCAAGTGTGCACAAAGTCAGAGCACGTAGATGGAGCTCACGAAAAGGGAGTATGAGGATGTTATTACATTATTAAGTAGTGCCTAGTAAGGGCACTTGATATCGACCTCGGGGGCTACTATTGCCATCGTCGTCGTAACCGTCATCATCGTTCCTCGTTCTCGTTCCTCGTTCTCGTTCTCGTTCTCGTTTTCGTTCTCGTTCTTCTTCCCAACTCCTACCGTCGTCGATCGAGGCTGGCTTGCTGTAAATATGAAGTCTCTCCGAGCCCGAGTAGGAAGCAGAAAAGGGAGAGGGAAGAAATCCAATACGACGGGAACAAAAAGGGACATTTTTGGTGGTATCCATCCATCCATCCCTTCATCCAGCCAAGCCAAGCCAATCCAACCCAGTCCGTCTATTCAACAGAAGAGAAGCACACGTATTACTTCCTCACGAGGTAGGTACCCGTAAGTAGTACCGGGGGAGTTGTACCTGCATCCTACCAAACGCGCCAGATAGCGCCCGCCGCGCGCGGGGCCGGCTCGTCGACGCCACGACTCCCATGCCGGGGTCCGTCCCGGTTCATGCGGCGCACCCAGTCGTGCTCGTCGCGCAGGACGGCGCGCTCGATCTGCGCCATGGCGTCCAGCTCGGCGGTCATGTCGCGGACTAGACGGCCGCAGCCGGTGAGCACGCGGGCGAGGCTGCTGCTGTTTTCGTCGTCGTCGTAGTCGGCGAGCGAGCGATCGCCTTTCTCGGGATGGGTGAGGCCGTCTCCTTCGACGTCCATGTGGTGGTCACCCGGTATCGTCAGCTCCCGCAGCAGCTGGCGCCAGCCGTCAAGGCGCCGGGCGAGGTGTGCGCAGTCCTCGTGCCAGCTGCCGTCGAGGGCCTCTACGAAGACGCCGCCTTGTTCGTCTTTTCCGCCCCCCGCGTCTCCCTCTCCCTCTCCGTCCGAGGAAGAGAAAAGAACGGCCTCGGCCTTCCGGCGCGCGTCGACGGCGTCGCCGACGTGCTGGACCCATCGCTCGAACCGCTTGACCACGCGCGCGTACTTGCCTGCCGGCTCGCCGAGCGCCCACACGCCCGAGAGCACGGCGTCGAGCATCTGGATCTTCTCGGCGAGGCCTATGGGGGCCGGTGGCGGGGCCCGGGGATCTTCTTCCGCGGAGACGGCTCCTGCTGTCGCTCCCGACGAGGCGGAGGTGGAGGTGGCCGCCCCCCACGCGCGCAGAGCGGCGACGTTGGCGCGTTCGGCGCGCGCGGCCTCGGCGCGGGCCACGTCCTCGCTCTCGGCGGCGAGGCGGGCGAAGCGGTCTCCCAGGCGGCGGCGGGCGCTGGCGCGCCAGGCGGCGTAGGAGGCGGCGGCGTCGCGGTGCAGGAGGTGCAGCTGCAGCAGCTCGGTCTGCAGGCGGGCCGTCTCGGCGGAGAGGGCGACGTTGACGGGCCGCTTGGAGGGCGAGGGCGGCGCCAGGAAGGTCGAGGTCAGCGGCTTGGGCGCCAGGGACTTGGCCGGGCTGTAGTGCTGCTGCAGCGTGGTGAAGGCCGGGCGGAGGAGCGGGACGGAGGCGGTGGCGCCGGTGGCGCCGGTGGTGGAAGAAGAAAAAGAAGGGCCATGGCGGGACGAGGGCGGGTTCACACCGGTCGACGTGGCGGTCGCGCTGGAGGAGGCGGAGGACGAGGTGGACGGGAGGCGGCGGTGCGGCGCCGTCTTGGCAGTCGCAGAGGCTGGTTGTACCGCTTGCTTGACGGGCGGCGGGGGGCGACTGGAGCCGTTGCTAGTGCCGCCGCCACCACCGCCACCACTCGTGGTCGACGACGTCGTGGCCACCGACCCCTGCGAGGGCGGGCGCAGCACCGTGGCGCTGGTGAGGGCGGTGGCGGTCGACCGGGCCCGGGTGTGCGCCGCCGCTCGGGGGGGCCGACTTGTCGACGCGGACGGCGGGATGCCGGCAGAGGTGGTGGGGCGCGAGGCGCTGGCGCTGGCGGATGACGAGACGGACACCGTTCTGTGCGCTGGCGCCGTCGCCCTGGCGGTGGATGTGGTGGCAGACGTGGCGGCCGACGACTTGGTGGGCTCGGTGGCGTCTTCACCGCTCCTACTGCTAGTGCCTCCCCGACGGACGGAGGCCATCCTGGTAAACACGCCCGACACCTTGCTGCTGCCAGCCTTGCCGCCGGTCAACCCTCCTGTTCCTCCTCCTGTTCCTCCCCCTGTTCCTCCTCCTGTTCTTCCTCCTGCTCCTCCTCCTGCTCCTCCTGTTCCCCCTCCTATTCCTCCTCCTGCCCCCCCTCCTGTTCCCCCTCCTGCTCCCCCTCCTATTCCTCCTCCTGTCCCCCCTCCTCCTAGTCCTGCTCCCATCACGGACAACAGGCCTCCGGCGCCGTTTCTGTGCGCGCTCATGTTGGAGCTCGTGGGCGCCGCCGCGGCCCTGCTCGGCTGCGGCTTGACGGGCAACCGGCTGGGCGAGGTGGCGGCCGCGCGCTCGCTCTTGGGCGGCAGCTCGCCGCCTTGGCTGGCGCTGGCGGACACCGTCGGTCTGCGCAGCGATCGCGCGCGAGACAGGCCCGTAGAGGAAGACGAGGCCATTGCGACCGCTGGCTGTCTGTGTTTTGGCGTGTGTGCGCGTGCGGGATCCAGTTGTGTTTTGGGGGGGCTGGCGTTGGGCGACAGCGCCGTGGCAGTTGGCAGGTTTGTCAGCGCGGACCTTGTTTGTTTCAGCGGTCCGGCGGTAGTGGGAGCGGGACTTAGCGGTGGGGGACGGGGGACAGGGGAGGACAGCAGGGATTGGATGCAGCTGACAGCGCCTGTACGCTAAAAAAACGGCGCAGCCGGCAACGAGAGAGCCGTGGGACCACCTGTGTCTTCTACCCTGAGGCACTTCACTCGTCGCAGGATGTGTCGTGCTGCTATGTGCCTTGGTTATGAAGTCGTGTCCATGGCCTCCGAGTACGTTGGAAGCTCCTACTGAGGACTAGATGCTCGGTCAACCGGGGTGCTGAGGCGGATCCGACGTTGCATCGCAGATCCCGTCTGCTAGCGGAAACAGCCTTGATCAATCACCACAGTCGCAAACCCTACGCACGGCGGAATCGCCAAGGGAAGCATGTGCACTATACAAGCCTCGGGTCGACGAAGGACAAACCGGACGGTCCAGCGGCTTACTACCTAGGTACGCACGGTACAAGGCGGAGCGCCGGCAGCGAGGCGCTCTACGCCGCCGGGCTGTCGCCCGAGAACAGCAGAAGCCGGCTATGAAGAGAGATGCCAGTCCTGGAGCCGATCACACGGTGGACCTACGGCCCAGATCAGCCCTTAGGATGGCAAGAACGGCAGAGTTCGAGCGAGGGGCCGTCATCGGCTCGTAGATCTACCCAACTTCCTCAGAGTAATAGCAGAAGCGGCGTCCGTCTTGCTGGACCGCTCCGTGCGCGGAAGGCAAGAAGAGCAGGACAACTATCGTAGGTAGAATCCCAAACTATCGCAGGTAGAACTCGTACCTGCCCCTCCGGAAGTCAGCTAGTTTGAGGGATCTAAGGGGGCCCTCGAAGCCGGGCATCCATTTGAATTAGCTACCCTGGCTCTTTCGCTCATTCGGAGAATCATAGAAAGTTGCCTCTTTCTTTCTGTGGCTTCTGGGACCGTGGTAGATTAAGGAAGAGCTACGCTAAATGCGGCGAGGCCGCGAGAGAACGGGCCGCAAGAGAACGGGCCGCGAGAGACCGAGCTGCGAGACTAAATGCTGCTTTATCTGTCGACGGCCAGGGAGTTGCAAGGGAAGGAGAAGAACTCGAGGGAAGGACGAACGGGGCTGTAGCCGTCCCTACTGTAGCCTGGAACCACCTTCTGCTAGGCAAGCTGAGCTCATGGCCAGAGGCAGCAGAGAAGAGTGGTAGATGGTCTTTCTAGGCTGGTTATAATAGGTCTGGCCTGGTAATATACCAAGTGAGCGTCAATTGGGTAATTCTGGATTGAGTAGCTGGTGCATATTGCGTGTGTACGAGTGTTGATTCTCGAAGGTTCAGAAGAGCTGGCTGAAAGCTAGCCGAAGCCCTTAATACGTACCTAGGTAGGTACCTAGGCAGGCACAGGGGCTCAGGTAGGTCCGGCTTGGCTTGGGGCTTGAGGCTCTCTTTCTCCAGCGGGCCAGGCACCAGCTCCTTCAGGAGGGCAAGGCTCCCAACCGAGGCCTAGTCGCACCCGTCCCCGCGACAGTTTTGCCTGTAACGAGCCCGACCTTTTCGTAGAGGTCCTTGGAGCTCTCCTGGTTTTCGAAATTCTCAGACCAGCTTGCTCTCGTCAAGTGGTGATATACCGGCTCCAGCCCGCCTCGAACCAGGTTGTAGGCCATCTGTCTCTCGTGATCCCACTTGTCGAACTCGGCGATGTTCATCGTCCGTTAGGCCTTCTTCCAGCGCCAGCTTAGGTACGTCCTCCAGTACATAGCTGAATCCCCAGCCAGGTCAAGCCGGGTCAGGGCTGCCTTCAATCTGCTCCTCCGCGTTAACAAATCGTCGATACCCTTCAGTGCCGGGATGTCTGGCACTCGGTACCCCGTCGGGGGCCTTCATTCCCTCGCCGGCATGGCTCCGAGTAGCTCCTCGTCTTGGGGACAAAAACGGGCCTTCAATCAATACCGCTAGAGTGGGTGAAGAACGACAGAGAGGGCGCAGAGAGATAGAGGGATGAGCTTAGAAGAGACGCATGAGGAAGGGAGTGATTTTCTGTCAGAGTAGGCCGCAAAAGGTCGTGAGAAAAGCTGATGGTGCTTGGTGGGGTTTAGCTGGAGGCAACGATAAACAACAAAACAGTGCAAAAAGCGACGCAAAAGAACGTGAAAACGCGGCGCGCTTGAACGCATGCGCGCGCGCGCAACGCATAAAATGCGTAAAACGGTCGAAGAACGAGTAAGACGACGCCGTCGAGCGCCGAATCACTAAGGCCTTAACTGACTGCTAAATTAGCCGGTTGCGCAGGTTATTTAGGTTGGGAGCCCATAACCTGTGACTTCTGGAACGATGATCAATGGATGAAGAAAAGCTAAGCTAAATGCGACGACCCAGACGAGAACGCACACCAAACAGCGACCACAACAGAGCAAAAACACTCCGGTCAAAGCAAGCATGGGTGGATATGTCTGGGTATCACTCTGCATTTTGGCTCGGCTATGCCTTTCCCTATGGGGGCGCCATGACAGCCCCGGTAGCCCTTTACTCGTAGCCATAGTGTGATTCTGCACCGCGCCATCTCATTATGTATCTCGCACCAGAACGCCCTTCCGTATACAGGTTACAACGGAGAGGTCTGACACTGGGAAATTACATGATGAATAAGAGTACATGGAGAAAAAATACAAAGGAAATATACAAAAAATACATCAAATCCCCACACCGGAACGAGGTAGGTAATGAATGAAGAAGGGAGGGGGAAGAGGCGGCCGGAGCGACAACGAGGCCCCCTTAGCAAAGTCCTCAATGGGGCTCTAGTCCTGTCCACCCCGCGCACCGCCGCCATCGTCCGCCTCCGACGCGCTGCTGCTCGGCGCAGGCGTAGCAGAAACGGCGGGGAAGGCGGCGGAGGCGGAGGCGGGCGTCGACGCGGCGGACGATGACGAGGAGGCGGCGGGGGCGGCAGAAGCGGCAGAAGAGGAGACGGGGGGGGCCGGCCCGCGCTCGAGGTAGGCCATCAGCCGGGGCAGGCTGCGGCCGTTGCGGGCGAGCTGATCCATGCACCCGTGGCAGACGCGGAGCCAGCACCACTCGCAGCGGAAGCGCTGCTCGCGGTTGCGCAGCCCGCACGTCTGGCAGGCCAGCGGGTAGTGCAGGTTCAGCTCCGTCCGCATGGCCCGGTGGCGGTGCAGGCAGGTCCGGTGCCGGTCCGTCAGCGCAGGCGCGGCGTGGATGAAGCCGTCGGGGAGCGGCGGCAGCGCGCTCGTCGGGATCGGCGGGAGGAGCGCGGCGGCCTGAGGCGGCGGGCCTTCCGCAGGAGCGGTAGCAGCGACAGAGACAGCAGGCGCGGCTGAGCCCTGGCTGCTGTCCTCGTGCTCCTCCTCGAGGATCATATCGTCGAGGAGGGCCGCAGTGGCCGAGGGCGTCGAGTCGCGCCCGGCGGGGGGAGGCGCCGCCGCAGAAGACGTCTCGTCCGTCGTCGGCGCGGAGAGGGAGTCGGTCCGCGGGCGTCGGGCCGGCTCGCCGCGCCGCGACGACGTCCGCACGGGGAACGGCGCCTGCTGATGCTGCTGCTGCTGCTGCAGCGGTGCCGGCGCGCTATAGTAGTGGTGAGACGAGGACGGACGGCTCGAGACGGAGGGCTGGCGACGGACGGCCTGCTGCTGGGGCTGGGGCTGAGGCTGGGGCTGGTCCTGGTCCTGGTCCTGGTTCTGATACTGCTGCTGCTGCTGCTGCTGTGGCCCTTGGTACTGCGAGCCCTGCTGGGGGGGCTGCTGGGAGGGCTGCTGGGAGGGCTGCTGCTGGTATCGCTGCTGCGGTGGGGGCTGGCGGAAGGACGGCGTGCTCCTCACCGGCCGGATATCGCGTCCCACGAGGGACGTCTTCCGAGGGGGGGGGCGGCGCGGCGCGTACTGCTGTTGTGGCAGCTGTTGTTGCTGCTGCACGTACTGCTGCGGCTGCAGTTGTTGTGGCTGCAGCGACCGCTGTCGCTGCGACGGCTGCCGCTGAGGGGCGGAGCTGCTATAGTGACCCCCGTAGGGGCCCAGCTCGGGCGACGCGATAAGCGCAGGAGGAGAGGCGGCGTTCTGGTCGGCGGGCCGGGCATCGGCGGGCTGGCTCTGGGCGTCGCGCTCCAGGTCCGGGCTGGAGAGCCGGCGGAACGAGCGCTTGACCTCGGGCGCCGGCTCCGCGCCCTCGGCCTCGGTCTCGGCCTCGTTCTCGGCTTCGTCGCTCTGGCGCCGCAGCTTGGCCTCCACCTTCGACACGGTCTGGCCCATAGCGGCGGCTCGTGGCGCTGGCGCTAGCGCTGGTGCTGGCGCCGGCGGTCTCGGCTCTCGGGAAGCCGCGGGGCGAATGTTCCGGCCGGGAAGGCCGACGAGTCCCGTCACGCTGGGTGGAGGGGCGGTCGCGGGGGCGGGCGAGGGAGCCGGCTCCGGCAGCGGCTTCGAGATCAGATCGACGCCGCTGGTGGGAGCGACGAAATGGGGCCGGCTGGCCGGCTGGTTCCCAATATTGATTGGAATATGGTCGGCGCGTGGTGGTGGGCTCCGGCGCAGCAAAGAGAGCTGTGGTTGTGGTTGTGGTTGTGGTTGTGGTTGCGGTTGTGCAGCTTGCGGTTGGGAAAACGATGGCAGTCGGGATTTCTCAGATTCCTCGGGGTTTTTAATAAACGGGGCCGTGGCCGCCGTCGACCCGTGGCTTTCCGTCAGTTTCAGTTCAGAAACTGACAGGTTCCGGTCCCCTCGGAGGGACCTCCTCCTCCAGAGCTGGGACTGCGGCGGGGACGTGGCCAGTGATTCCGGAGGGGAGGCGGCCCCAGTGCCACGGGCCCTTTGTTTTTGTGGCGCCGATAGCGATGACAATGAGGAGCCGGGACTGTGCGCCTTTCCAAGGTCTGGCCGCCTGGTGTCCTTCACCGGGAGAGGCGGGGGTTGGTCCTCCTGGCTTTCCTGGTCCTGCTGGTCCTCCTGCCCAGCAGCAGTCTGGGACTCTCTTTGGCCCAGCTGCGGCTTTTGTGCGTCCTGCCTCTGTGCGCCGTCCCTTTGTGCATCCTCCTCGCCCGACGAGGTCGAGAGGGGGCTGAAGAACAGCTCGTCCTTCCGGAGGAGATCCCCGGCCAGGCCGGCCTGCTCCGGCGAGGGCGCGATGTACGAGATCTTCGTGCTGGCGGTCCCTTCCGGCGACCTCGGCTCCGCGTCTCCGTCCGTCGAGCGCGTATACGCCGAGAGGAGGCTGTATATCGACCCCGCCGACGACGGCTCCCGCCCTTCCGCCGGCTCCGCCGTGAGCAGCGCCGGGCTGCCCACGGCCCGTCTGGGTATCAACAGCGGGGACGGGGTCGGGACGGTCCCCGCGGCCTTCTGGAGAGGTAGAGGCGGCAGGGGGGGGTCCAGCTGCCTCGCCGAAGGGAGGACGGAGGAGGAAATGGCGCCAGCGGAGGCGGCAGCGGAGGCGGCGGCGGCGGCGGCGGCGGCGGCGGCGGCGGCAAAGGTGGTGTCGAGGATGGGAGCAGCACCGCCGGCGGTGGCCGCCATGGTCTTGTCCTTGGGCGGGAGGGCCGGAGGAGGCGGAGGAAGAGGGGCTATCACGAGAGCTGGCGCTGGCGCTGGTGCTGGTGCTGGAGCTGGAGTTCGAGCTGGAGCTGGAGCTGGAGCTGGAGCTGGAGCCGGAACCGGCGCCGGCGAAGGCCTCGTCCTCACGGTAGCGGGTAGGCTCTCCGCGGGAGGAGGACGAGGAGGAGGAGGGGCCGGCAGTGCTTTTGAGAAACGCGATCGTCCGCCACCACCACCAGTCGTGGCCGTTCTAGGGGTCCTGAAGAAGAAAGTGGATTCCATGGCTTCCCGGCTGAATGAGACGAAAGCTCGCCCCCCTCCCCCTGGAGAGAGGGTCTTTCTTTATTATACGTTATCTGGCCGGCCGGCTTTCCGCTCGGCTTCCACTCGGGCCTATATCAGGGGGCGGGGAGACACGAGAGAGGGTGGGTTCGCAAGGCACAATGAGGCTGTGGGAAGGACGACGGAGCGGGAGTGGGCCCGCATCTGGGGGAGACTATCTGGGGGAGACTATCTGGGGGCAGGCTGGACGGTGGGGGGGGGGGAGGGGGGGGGAGGACAGTTGCGAATATATTTCGACGAGAGAGCAAATGTCGGTAACCGGACCCCTGGCTAGGTGGTGGAAGGGGCGAGGGTGTGTGCGTGGCACGAACACCGCATATGAAAGTACAAAACGATACGGTAGCGAGGGGTGTCGGAAGGGAAAGAGGGAGGAGAGAGACAAAAAGGAGGGCGAGAAAAGGACCTAAGACCCCTCTGGAGGGGTTCGTCCAACCGGGAGCGTGGAAGACGAGAGGAAGAAGAGGAAGAAGAGGTAAGAGAGGGAAAAAGAACAAGAGGGAAAAAAAACAGTAAGAGCAGCAAACCCGAAAGAGAAAAAAAAAACCGAAAGAGATGGCGAGATCAAATTAGATGGGTGATATGGGCTGGACCCCTGTTCCCAGCTGTCTGCCACGGCAGGCGGGCTGAAACAGCCACTGGGTAAAAGTCGAGGCCAGGCGGATGGCGGATTACTCGGCTTGCTTTCAATATCACATCCTTGGATATCGGCACCCGAAGATAAAAGGTCGGCACGGGGAGATCCATCCTGCTCCTGCTCCCACGGGTCTGCAGGAGTACAGAATGGATGCCCGGTAGCACGAGACGACGGCCGTGGACGCATTGCATCGACGCGTGTTCGCGTCGTGGGAGGGCAGCAGCGCAAGGCGAAATGATGCCACACCAGCTTTTTTTTTTTAAAGTTTCCGATGTTACCCCTCGGCGCCAGCTGGGTGGGTGGGAGAAGCAGCAGGCGGGCGTGACAGGGAGCTTCCGCAGCTGCGTTGCGCTAGGCTCCAAGTTCTCCAAGTCGGAGGTCCAGAGTAGAGGCAGAGAGCCCCCCATCCCCAGTCCCACTCCTACCAACCCAGGCACCGGCGGGTCCCTCTTGTAACCCCCTCCCCCCCAGGGCAGCCAGGGGGGTTGTGAGTGTCGCAGGTCGACGTAGGCGGAGCCCGGAGACGTCGGACGACCAGGGCAGCAAACGCGTGGGATGGAAAAGCAAGGGGACATTACCAAGCGCCTCCCGGCGCTGGAAAGGGAGCAGGGGGTAAAAAGACCAATACAGCAAAGGCCCTCCTCGCCGGAGTGCTCGCTCCGTGCACTGAGTATTAGGTCCTATTCGTACGCTGATCCGTACAGGACTCAGGAGTCCGCCCTGGGGCTGCCCAGGTGCTGCTGAATGGCTTCGCCGAACCGGGAATCCTCTCTGAAGATCACCCCTGAGCTGCAGCGATGTGTGCGTTTCCTCGCCCCTCCGCCCCCGTTGCAAACAAAAACAGAAAAACTCGGTTGAACGCCCGGAGATCAGCGGGAGATACCTATGCGTGTGCATGCGCGCGCGCGTGTGTGTGTGTGTGTGTGTGTGTGTGACTCCCCTTGGCTGTTCGAGAAACGCCGTAAAGGCAAAAACCGGGAATTCAACAACCAGCTCGCAGAATCAAAAACAAAAACAGGGCAGGAACACTCGGTGGATCGCCAGCTTTTTTTCATGCGCCAGAAGCGTATCCGTAGTCTACCTGGATACGGCGCACTCCGCGGGTTCTTCACAGAAGCCATGACGCCTCGGAGTACGCGCAGGCCAGTAGGTAGTGAGAGGGGGACGGCCGGCCAGGATGGGAGCCCAATGGGGAGCATGACATGAAACAAATGCCCTGGCCCGGCGCATCAATTGGCAGGGAGAGGACCAGCAGAGGCGGTCCCAGGAGAGGGAGGCAGGTTTCGCATTTTCGTCATCCTGCTTCCTGCGGCCTGCAGCGTGCAGCGTGCAGCGTGCATCATTCTCCCGCCCGTCTCGTCCGTTCTGTCTGCCCGACGCGGACCGCCTCGTTCGCCGCACGAATGGCACGGGGCCGCGGGCGTTCGAGAGGAGGAGGCACTTCACTGAGAGCCACCGGATGGAGAAGCAGTCGGTCGGTCGACGACGCGGGCGCGACGCATTGACGCGAAGTGGCGGGTAGGCAGTACGTACCTAATTAATAACAGAGTGATGAGGTGCAGGCAGGCTCAATCTGGACCTGCGTGCCCTCCGAGGCGGCGTCGATCTGTGCAGCGAGATGCCGACCCGACCGACTCGGCTCGCATCCTTGATCATCGTGGCGGTGATGCTGATAGTGCTCCCCCCCCCCCTCCCCCCCCAATCCCCCCCAATCCCCCCCCACTCCGGCTGTCCGCTGCATGTCTCGGAGCGGTGCTCGTGTGAACCCCGTCAAACGGAGGATTATTGCGATCCTGGGAATGAATGGGGGAGTGTGCGACCGGCGTACAGACTTGTATGGTGGGAAGTCTTCCGAATGGACGTAGATTGAAAAAGGCCCGGACGGGACGACCAGGAGGAATATCCAGTCCCACCTCGTATCAGCCCGATCCCGTCCCCTTTTCTCGTCAGTGACACTCTTTTCTTCTTCTCCTTCTTCCTATTCGAAGGAGAGAGTGCAGCCGAACGACCCGACCGCCCGAGCATCGCATCTCCAAGTTCATGCAAGCGAGCCGCTGCACGAAAAAAGAGAGGAACCGCCGATGAATTGACGCGTGCTCCGGCTGAATTCCAGCGGGCGGTGCTCCGTAGGTCCAGTGGTCCGCTCAGTCCTTATCGCGGCGGGATCCAATCTTTTATGTGGAGAGGATCCACTCTATCTCGCGCCAGCGTGGCGCTGTGGCGCTACTCTCGTCACTTGTGGCTGAATGGCTTTATCTCTCGGGATATCGAAATACCGAATATCGAAACATTGAAACACCGACATATTGCAATATCGCAATATCGAGAGATTGAAACGTCGAGATTTCGCAATATCGCAATATCGAAATACCGAAATGTCGGGATGCCGAAATGACGAAATATCGAAATGTCGAAATATCCTCCATTCTCTTGTCTCTCCTGTCTCTCCTCTCCTCTTTGATGGTTGTCACGATCGAGACCCCCACGTATTCTTCGCTCTCCCGCCCTCTACCCGCGAGGCCGGCCGGTCCGGGTCTGGACGCTGGGAAATCCACGTCTGTGCTTCCTTTCCGTTCCCGTTCTTGGACCCTGTCCAAGCAGCGCCCGGTTCCCGGCCACTGGCGGCGTCGCGTCGCATCGCAGCAGGCGGTCAGGCGCTCGGGCGCGGGCGGAAGCGGGCGGGCACTTATCTTTGAGGGGAGGCTGGACCGAGGTGGGCTGGAACTCCAGTTCCCCCTCCAGTCGCCCCAGGGCCCCTCCATCTGGCGTGCTGGGACTATTATCCTATTATCTCCGCGCTGCACCAATCTGCCGCGGCTTCCACCTGTCTTGGTGCTCACTTATTTGTCATCATACCTCCCTGTGTGCTCTTGGGCATTCCCGTCTAGGTAGGTAGATACGCAGAAGGCACCGATGGAGCCTGCGGCGGGTCTAGCCGTGGAGATCTCCTGGCCGGGAGCCGTACTCCGTGGTCCGTCCACCACGCGTGTGCGTATCTGTATCTAGATAGACGGCTAGCCTTCCGAAGACCGGTGCCGTCCGCCCTGCCGCAGGCGGGGAAGCAGGCAGGCAGGTAGATCGTGTCGGTAGCTGGGGAGCAGCAGGCACATACCTAGTATACAGTAATTACCTGCCCTCCGAGAAAGAACGTCCTGACTTGTCCGTTGTTCGTCGCTGCTTGTGGCAGCGTCGCGATAGAAGCTGTGTCAGTCCGCGTCTCGCCTCTCTCCAGCCTTCGAGAGAGATCGTGAGCTGCAGCGCCTGCTCCTTGTTCCGACGAGACGCCGTATCTCCTCTCTCGACCGTCCGCGGGCTTTCTCTCGCGCTCCCGCAAGGGACCACTACAGAAGCAGGATGCTCGACGACAACCCGGCCGAAGACGCCATCGGCCCCACCGAAGTCACCGAAGTCACCGAAGTCACCGAAACTACCCCCCTGCTCGACTCGCAGCCGGCCAACGGGAAGGCCCAATATGTGGTGGCTACTACTACCACGGGTGAAGGGGGAGGAGACGGGGTAGTACGCTCCGTAGCCGGAGGAGCCGGGCCGGAGGAGGAGCCGGAGGAGGAGGAGCAGCAGCAGCCGGGCTCCGTCAGCCGCGAGGGCATGCCCGAGATGGCGGCGAAGATGCCCACGCTGCTGATGGCCTTGGGCATCGGGGTGAGTCGTCTAACGTCACCATTGCGTACCCACCCGAGACTGACACGCGACGCGCGTGGCAGGTCTACCTCAGTGCGCTAGACCAGTTCCTGGCCGCGGCGACCTACGCCAAGATCGGCAGCGACCTCAACGCCCTGAACAACACGAGCTGGATAGCCACTGCGTACGCCTCCCCTTCCCCTCCTCGTGTGCGTGTGTGAGGTAACGAAAAAAAAAAAAAAAAAGGACGGAGATAGCTAACAGCGACACAGCTACTTCCTCACCCTGACCAGCTTCCAGCCCCTGTACGGCAAGCTGAGCGACATCTTCGGCCGCAAGGTCTGCCTGCTGTTCTCATACGTCGTCTTCGCGCTCGGCTGTCTGGCCTGCGGGCTCGCACGCGACATGCCCGAGCTGATCGCCGCGCGCGCCCTCGGCGGCATCGGCGGCGGCGGCATGAACAGCGTTGTCAGCATCCTGCTGACCGACCTGGTGCCCCTGCGCGACCGCGGCGTCTGGCAGGGCTACCTCAACATAATCTTCGCGGCGGGGACGGCCAGCGGTGCTCCTCTGGGGGGGTTGCTGGCCGACTCTGTTGGATGGCGGTGGTCAGTCCTTTTTTCTCCTTCTCTCCTTCTCTCTCCCCTTCCTTCTTCTCTCTCTCTCTCTCTCCTTCTTCTCTCTCTCTCTCTCCCTCCTCTCTCCCTCTCTCTCTCTCTCTCTCTCTCTCTCTCTCCCCTCTCTCTCTCTCTCTTTCTCTCTCTCCCCCCCCTCTCTCTCTCTCTCCTCTCTCTCTCTCTGTCCTAACTCCCGCCTCCCCCCCCCCTGCTAGGTCCTTCCTCGGCCAGGTGCCCCTCTGCGCCGCCGCCTTCCTGGCTGTGTACCTGGTGCTGGACCTCCCACAGAAGGACCACAGCCGCTGGGCGGCCAAGCTGGCCAAGGTGGACTTCCTCGGCGCCGCCATACTCATCGCCGCAGTGTTCTGCCTCCTGCTGGGCCTGGACAACGGCAGCAACCGTGGCTGGTCTCACGCCGCCACGACGGTCCCGCTGGCCGCGGGCCCGGCGCTGCTGGCGCTGTTCGTCCTAGTCGAGGCGCGCGTGGCGACGCACCCCTTCGCGCCGCCGCGGGTCGTCTTCGACCGCGGACTGCTCGCGTGCTTCGCGGTCAACTTCTTCGGCGTGGCGGGCCAGATGCCCACCGTGTTCTTCCTGCCGCTGCTGTACCAGGCCGTCGACGGCCTGTCCGCCGTGCAGGCGGGCCTGCTGCTGATCCCGGGCTCGCTGGCCGGCGTGGCCGCCTCCATCGGTGGCGGCCTAGCCATCCGCCGCTCCGGCCGCTACTACTGGCTCACCGTCGGCGCCTATGCGACGCTGCTGTTCAGCGCCGTGCCGCTCGTGCTCTTCGCGAGTCCCGTCGCCAAGTCCAAGCTCGGCACCGTGTTCGGCTGGGTGGCGACCTCGCTCGGCGCCGGCTGCGGTACGTCCTTTTCTTTTTCCTCCTTGCGTCGATCTCTTTTCCTTCTTTATTTACTTCTTTCCTCCTCGCGTCGCTTGCTCATACCGACTGACGAACCCCAAGGCCTGACCACGACGCTCGTGGCCCTGATTGCCAACGCGGCCCCCGAAGACGCCGCGGTAGTGATCGCGTGCTCGTACCTCTTCCGCTCGCTGGGCACGGCCCTCGGCATCAGCGCCCAGTCCGCGGTGCTGCAGCAGGTACTGCGCACCCAGCTGGCCCGGCGCCTGAGCAGCGGCGACGAGGCCGAGCGCATCGAGGAGCGCGTGCGCCAGAGCCTCGACTACCTCGCCGGGCTCGAGCCCGGCGTTGCGGCCGTCGTGCGCCGCTGTTACCAGGACGCGAGCATGGCGGTCTTTGCGGCGAATGCGGTGTTCTGCGCCGTGGCGCTCGCGTGTGCGTTTTGCATCCGGGAGAAGCGCGTGGGGAGGTAGACGTAGCGGACGTAAAAAGGGGGGCGGAGACAAACGTAAAAAAAAGGGGCGGAGACAAAATGCGACTTACAAAAAGGGGGAGGAAACTGCGGAATAAAAAAGACTACTAGATAGTAAGAAATAAAGAAAGAGAAGGATAAGGGTGGAATGAAAGGGTGTTTCTGGAACTTTGCGTATATATTAATGTTCTAGAATTATATTGTTGCTTTGGGTGGTGGAATGGTAAGGTAACGAAAATGACGATCTGAGAGCAAGCCACGCCCCCCCCCCCCCCCCTTCCTTCTTCCCCCTACCCCCGGCCGGCCGTATCGTATTCCTTGACAACCTAGATATCCATTCCTCCGCCCAGCCAAGGCCGTGGCAGCCCGTTTGTCCGCCCGATTCCATCGTGTATGTTCCGCCGGACTCCTCTATAATCCCCGTCCGTCCTTTCTATACCCGACCGTTACGTGCCCGAAAACATGTCTTCTGGTGTTGTGTGTGTTGTTGCCGTCTCCGCGACGCCAGTCATCGCTAGAAATGCAGAGGGCAGTTCATCTTCCTCTGTCGATTCCCTTCTTTCGGATCCCAGCTTCTTCTTCTTCTTCTCTCGATGGGGGCAGGGCTCGGGTCTGGGGATAGAGGGCGGACGGACGGAAAGACGGATCGGCCGGCATCCAACGTCATATAGCCCTGCTTACGCTTCTGCGTGTACTTGAAGCGTCAATTTTTCACCCAATTCTTCTTCTCTTCTTCTCCTCTTATTTCTCCCTTTCCACTCCTCGTGTTTCCGCGTTGTTTGTCCCAGCCGCCGCTGTCGTCGACTCGTCCCGGCACCGCTGGCACATGCACCACCCGCCGAGGCTGCCCCTCGCCCACTCGCGCCGCTGCTGGACGGGCAGGTCGACGTCGCAGTAGTGGTTGAGGATCTCCTCGCCGGCCCGGATGCCGCCGGGACGGCCCCCGACCACTCGGGTGTCGCGCGCCCACAGCACCATGCGGCCGCCCCATTCCCAGGTCACGTTGGGGTCGCAGTCGTGGTTGGCGAGGCACCAGAAGGGATGGACAGCGGCGACATCCGGGCGGCCGTCGCTGGCCCGGGTCTTGCGCGCGGACGCGGTACCGCGAAACTTGCTGTACAGCGTGTTGAGGACCCAGAGGTCGTGCGCCGGCAGCGTGGCGTAGATATCGACGTCCATCTTCTCCAGCACGTGCAGCGGCGTCTCGATATTGTTCGCGAACGAGAAGGGGAGCGTCCACTCGGGCGGCGGGCCCGCGTTGGGCGACAGGTCGATGGCGTTGGTCCGCGACGGCAAGAAATCGCCCCAGATGTACTTGACCTCCCGCACCTCGAGCGGGTGCACCTCCTGGTGCGCCGCCATGGCCAGCAGCCGCGCCAGCAGCAGCAGGTACAGCGACTCGTCCGCGTCCTTGGCGTCGGGGTCCTTGGCGATCGAGTCCACGTCCTTGTCGCAGACGGCGGGGTGGTACAGCTCTCGGGCCTTTCGGAAGCAGAACTCGTCGCAGAAGACGGTGTCGTAGCACTCGGGGCAGGAGACGGCGGTCGAGTCCGCCTTGAGCGGCGGCAGAGCGCTGCCGCAGGCGTCGCAGGTCGACTCTTTGAGCCGGTTGTTCGCCGTCAGGAGGGAGTACTCTCTCAGCACCACCTCGCCGGGCGCGATGTCTTCGGTCGCGAAGAGCCCCAGCTGGTTGCAGGTGGGGATGATGTCGTATCCGTCCGTCTCGCTGGCGTCCTCGAGCAGCACGGGCAGCTGGGACACGCGCACCGCGCATTTCGGGGCCATGGTCGAGAGCGCCCGGTTGAGGTGGGCGAGGGACTCTGCCGAGAACCGGTCGGGCTCGTGTACGTTCCAGGGGTAGACTTCGCGCCGGACGACGCCCCGGTCGGGGAGGTCGCTGGCGCTGTAGCGGTCCGTCCGCAGCCTCCGACGGGCCATGGTATCGATATACCCCCTGGTGTCGAGGAGTTCCTGGTTGGTCGGCGCGACGGCGAGGCCGCGTTCGCAGAAGTTGTGGGCGCTTCTCAGGCATCCGCACAGGAGGAGGCTCAGCGACAGGATCTGGAAGCAGCGGATGGACGCCAGCGCTGCGAGCTCTTCGTAGGGCTCGGCAGTATCGGCTTCGCCGTCGCCGTCGCTGCGGGCTCCGTCGCGGCCGTAGGCGGTGGCGGACTCCTTCGTAAGGGAGCCATAGCGAAGCACGTCGGGGAGGGGATCGAGGCCGTAGTCTTGCAGGGCCTCTACGGCCTGCTCGTGGTATTCGAAACTCTCGTCCCGGACCTCGTCGGTCAGCAAGAGGGCGCGGTAGGCGTCTCCCGCCGCGAGGTCCGGATAGGCCAGGTTCGAGTAGACGACAGCCCGTTCCAGGTACAGGATGATATCATAAGGCGAGGCCTGCAGCCCCTCCGTCAGCTGCTGCCGGCGGTCCAGCAGCTGGGCCAGGCTGGGGTCGCTGTCGTCGCTGGTGGATGCGTTCTCGTCCATAGTACGTACGTCAGGAGAAGCTAGAGGTACAAGTACCGGGGGGGGGGAAGGGATAAGTGGATGGCGTGCGGTGGCGGCACGGGGCGGGTCTCTCAAATCTCCAGCGATGGTGGAATCACTGGTAGGCGAGCGAAGATCGTTAACATATCTAGTAGAAGATGGACATCAGATGGCCGTTCCTCGCGCCACGGTGCGGCCACAATGTGGTCATATATGCCTGTCCCGTGGTAGCGGCCGGGGCCGTGGTGGGTGCCGATTCCGCCGCCGCCCGTTCGGGCCGCCAAAAGCCTTTTTTAGAGGTGGTGTTGTGTGTGCGGTCGATCCCCAGTCCCCGATGACAGCCGGGGGAAGGAGGGAGCAAAAGGTAGGGAGGGGGGGGAACTTTGTGTGGGCGCCGCTCGCATGCCCACAGATGATCCACAACTATTACTGAAGCCAGCCACCCGACATGCCGACTAATAACTTGCGGTATCGTCTGGCAACCGCCAGCGAGGCCAGGAGGCTGCTCGTTTGTTCCTTTTTTTTTTTTTTTTTTTTCCCCACGAGGCGCAGCGGCGGGATCGGAAAGGGATGGAAGAGGGTTGTCGGCTTAGTTAAGACGGTGGAGAAGGAGACATGGGACGAGGGAAGGGGGAAGCGAAGGATCGAAGAGACGAGGGCACCCAGGGCGCGAGGGCGGATAGACAGACACACACGGAGAGAGAGAGAGAGAGAGAGAGGCGGCGAAAGAGAAAGGCGTTACGAGACCCGGATCCGGTTCGCGGTCCCGACGGTAGCCAGCCCAATCCTGGGCCGTTTCTCGACAGCCTCAGAGGACGGGCAGCCGGGTGCCACAGACTGCAGGCAGGGCCTTGATTTCCCTGAAATTTTTGCCCGTTCGGGCTCGTCAGAGGCGGCTTTGGCGTTCCCCTCCCCTTCCCCAGCGGCACGAGCCAGCGGCGTGCGCAGGGGAAAGCCAGACGAGGTAGGAGTGGGGTGGTGTCTGTCCGGAGGTACAGTAGCAGCCGCTGGACTAAAGAACCTCGAGTAGGTGGTAGCAGCAGGTAGCAGCAGGAGCAGACGGAGCAGCCGTGGCGGCTCCAGCAGCAGCAGCAGTACCGGCGGCGGCGGCGGCGGCGGCAGTGTTCAGGCGCTCGTTAGGGTACCTGGTGTCCGCTGTTAGCAGGCACTTCGTCGTGGCCACCAGAGGGGAGGCTCGGATCGATCATCCCCACAGGGCCGCTGGGCTGGGGCTGGGCAGGGAGAGTAAGAATACGGACGCAATAAGACGCAGCAGGTACCCTCTTTCGGCCTGGGGGAGGCCCCCCGGAGCATTCTGTCCTGGGCTCGTGCCCTCGCTGCGACCGGACCCTGGAGCGTTTCCACACCCCACGCGACGCTTCTAGAAGGAGGGAATCCAGCCCGTGCTAGCGGTGCCACCGTCGCCGCTCCGTATAACACGATGGCCGTGTAGCACGCAGCATGGATGTCGTCTTTCGAGCCACAGACCGCCTGAGGATGGAGGCGACTGGGGACCTTTTTGTGCGTTGCAGTGTCGAATGGGACAGTACGGAACAGGAAAACAGGACACTCACGAGGACTTTCCCAGACACGAAGCATGCGACATACGACGATATACAAACAAAGCGCAACAAGCGCACCGCAGCTGCTCCTGGAGGCCGGTTGTCATCGCGAAGGCGGCGCAAATCGAGGGCGCGGTCTAGAACGCCCAAGGCGACGGGGTACAGATCGGCAGGTACTTCGGCCCCTAACGGATCCCTGGGAGCGCACAGCGAAGCGTCGCCCGCCTGCCTACGGTCGGCCCTGGGTCGGGGCGCTGCGGGGGTAATTTTTTTTTTTTTCTTAGGAAGGAGGGGGGGGCGCCACTTGTGCAGGGCACCGGGGGAGGCTTCCCTCGTTTCCATTGGGAGCCACTTGCGTCATAGGCCCTGTCTCGGCGTCGGCGGCCGTCTGCATCGGGGTCTCGGACGGAGTAGGGGTCCAAGACCCTGAAAATCAAAAACAGGGTTGCTGCCACTTCCCACCGGGACGCGCTGCATTGTCGCATGAAACCCGCCGGCCCATTGGAGCCTCGTTTGGCCCTGTCCTCGTGATGACGGTCTCGTCTAGCTCGGCCTAGCACGCCGGATACGCATCCCCGGCCGCGCATCGCTCACGCCAAGCCATCCTTTGGACAGCCCAGTGACAGCTCGGTGACAGCTCAGTGGCAGGTCTCCGACGCCTCGGGAGGACGATGGCGAGGTTCGACGTCGAGAGGGCTCGATTCGAGAGGGCTCGATTCGAGAGGGCTCGATTCGAGAGGGCTCAATTCAAGAGGGCTCGATTCGAGAGGGCTCAATTCAAGAGGGCTCGACGTCGAGAGGGCTCGATTCAAGAGGGCTCGGGCGGAAACCTAACCCAACACTCATCTTCCCAAAGGACACGGATAATTGGGGATATCCAGGCTCGGCCGGCCGGCCGGACTTGCCAGCTTGACATTCTGGCAAGCACCGCCCGCTGCCGACGCCGTGACTCGCACTCTGGAGGCGGTGATCGCTGCTCTGTCGCTCCACTGCTGCCGGCGATCCATAGCGTCCGCTGCCGGGCTGGACCTGCTAAAACCGCTATCGGGGTGTCGAATCACTTACCCGGCAAGTTCGTGCTTTACCAGACGGTGGGATCGAAATAGCGGCCCGTACATCCCGACTCGGTGCGCTTTCAGGTCTGCCGCGGTGTCGTAATTTTCTCGTCATAGGGCGTCTCGCTCGCTAGACACCGCCGTCATTGCGCGCACGTGGGGGGGAACGTTCTGGAACTGGCAGCGCTGCGGATGTTTTGGCGAGTTTTTTTCTTTCCCTTCTAGCGTCTGCCGTGGTCGGACTCCTGGGCTGCCCCGTCCGGACACAGCCTGGAACAACTCCCTGTGCAGACTGCCCGTACCACTCCTGCGCCTTGTTATTGGGTAGTTCGCGCGCGCATGAAACCGAAGTCTGCAGTGCGCAAGAGGACGAAAGCGTACCGACCCGAGGTACCAGATATGCGCATAGGTAGGTACGTAGGTAGGTACGGAGTAACCACGCAGCGGTAGTGCGATGCTGCAATGCTCAGTCTGCGGTTGCGCAGGGACGCAAGCCGCGCTCTAGAATCCTCTCCTCTACAAAGCTCCTGTCTAATCTCCCCAGCGCCTCGGGACCCTTGCTTGCCAGAGCTGCTTCCCACGGTCGCTTGCCACGGCCTCTCGCCACGGTTGCTTGCCATGGTTGCTTGCCATGGCTGCTTGCCATGGTTGCTTGCCATGGCTGCTCGCCATGGCTGCTCGCCACGGTCCCGCGCTTTCCGCCTCTGATGCAATCGCCATCTTCCTGCTCCCCTGCTCACGTGCTCCTCCCGTCTCTCGATCACCGCTGCGCCCCGCGGAGATCGCTGATGGCGTCGACGTAGTACGACGGCACCGCCGAAGCATCTGCCTCCTCCCAGTCCTCCTTCTTGTTGACGCCCGTGAGCACGGCCAGCGTCCCTCCCAGCTTGCCCTCGATGCCGAACTTGATGTCCGTGTCCAGCCGGTCGCCGATCATGCAGGTGCGAGACCGGTCGAGCTGGAACTTGCCCTCGACCGCGTCCATCATGGCCTGGCTGGGCTTGCCGAGGGCCAGCGGCCGCTCGCCCGTCATGTTGACCAGCGGCGAGAGGACGGATCCCGCCCCGGGGAAGAAACTCCGGTTCATGGGCAGCGTGCTGTCCGTGTTCGTAGCCAGGAACCGCGCCCCGCGCCGCAGGTACTGGTATGCGTGGGCGAGCTTGAGGTAGTTGACGTGGAAGTCCAGGCCCGCGAGGACCAGGCCGACGTCCGGGTCCAGGAGCGACCCGTCGGCGACGCCGTCGAAGTCTTCCGGCGTCATATCCCGCCGGAAGGCCGGGTCCGTGCCCCCGATGAAGGACACGTTCTCGCTCCTCAGCTCGGCCTCGATGCCGGCCTCGCCGAGCACGAATACCTTGTTTTTGGGCGCCGGCAGCCTGAGGATCCGGGACACGTAGATGGCGGCCGAGTAGGCCGAGCCGAAGATGTCCTCCACGTCGCATGGTATGCCCTTGGACGTCAACTTGCGCTGGTACTCGACCCGGGACTTGGTCGAGTTGTTCGTCACAAAGATGGTCTTCTTTCCTGCAGGCCGTCGAGCGTGAGCTTCCTATGTCTCTTGCCCTCAGACCGACGTATATTTTCCTTACCCTGGTCGTGAAGGAACTTGATGGCCTCGGGCACACCGTCGAAGACGTGTTCTCCGGACCACAGAACCCCTAGCACGGTGAGACTTTTGAGCGGTTGCTACTGGGGGTTCAGGGGCCATCCGAACCATCGCAATCAATGAGGAATGTCTAGTCACCGCGTTAGCCACTGTTGTTGGGTTTGCTGGGGCAAACACTAGTAATTAGGCGGTTTTTTGGGGGGGGGGGGTGGGTGGAAGGATGACGCACATCAAACCGGTCGAGGAATGCCCTCAGACCGGCAGAGTCAGACGTGAGGTACTTTGCTGAGGACATCGTGATATTATTCCCTTGCTCTCTTCCTGAGAAGGATTTGGGTCTTCTTCCGGAGGATCGATGAAATGAAATGCTGCCAGCTGCGAGGGGAGATCGGTGCGGCCGCCGTTCGGACCCATTGCAGACTCACTGCAAACCCCGTCCACTTGCCCGGCGCTGAGTCACTGCCGGCGGCGCTGTCGGGCTGATGGGATATGCACTTAGTGCGCACGGCAGCACGTTTCAGGAACGCCTTTAGGCGACTGCCCCGTCCAGCAACCGCAGATTCTCCCCTGCTAGCTTTCTTTTAGCACAGACTGCTCCGCCGTCCTCGTCAACCCCCGTCCCCCCCCCCAATGTCTGGTCTTCGAGAGGCCCTTTCTTCCAAGGTTCATAACAGCACATACCTACCTACTAGACGAGTTCAACACGGAGTAAGTACTGCAGCTAGTGATTATTGTTTTCCCATGATGAGTAAGGCAGGTATCGTACCGACTCAGGTGACTGGGTAATACCGCACATGCTTGCCAATTTCTTCTCGCCTCGTCAGCGGGAAGGAACATCGGCGTTACGGGTACTCGGCACTAGGTATCTCAGGAGCGGCCCAGTGCGGCCTCGGATGCACGACGACGTAGTTGGCACTACCTCCCAGGACGTGAAGACGATTCGCTGTCGACCTTCGCCCCCTGGGTAGGGTAAGCATACCTCCTCCTTGCAGCGCACGAGATGCAGGCATGCTTATCACCGTCGAGTTATCAGCTATGTCCCTCGAGCCGTAGAAAAAGCCGCGCGATGACGCAATGCCTCCCACGTCAGGGAGCCCTCCCTCGGTATTCCGAAGGGTCAACAAGGACAACTAACTGCCAGTGTCGTTCCGCGAGGCCCTTGGGCGGGACACTCTGCCTGGCTACCGCCCCCCTCTCTCCCCCGGGCGGGGAGATGAAGGAATCAGAAGCACGAAGGGACGGGCGAGGAGAGGAGGGGAGGAAACGGCGGGAAACGGCACGGCGGGAAACGGCACGGTTGGTGGAGGGGACCGATTGCTCCAGAGAGGGATGGCTATCACAAGCCAAAGAGCACAAGCCAAAGAGCACAAGCCAAAGAAGCCCCGCCCAAAGGCCCCAAGCAATGTGGCCTCCATGCGATGCTGCACGAACACCTCCCTCCTTCCTTCGCTAAATTCTGCGTCATGCTGCCCCGCGGTATCCGGCCACACCGCAGTAGTGAGGGGCAGCTCGGGAGACGTTTGGAAGTACAACCTCTGCAGAAAGCACGGAACGAGGCCGGACAGACACAGCCCCGAAGAGCTTCATGCGAGAGATACAGAGGAGGGCCTGAGCGACGGCGAGCGGCGCCGTTCCGAGCGGTGTCGTATTATTAGCGAGCGAGCATATCCGTCCGTCCTCGTTGAGAGGAGATGATATGTCTCTTGCTGCGGGTGCTTCCAGAGACGGAATCTCAGTGCTCCGCCCCCGCCAGAGCTACCCCTCCCCCCACTGGCGACGTTTCCTCCCGCCCCTCCGTTACAGCCAGCCGCCACATGCATACTGCACATGCAACAGACACTCGAACCCAGTAGATGGCACCGACGGTAGATGTGCGTGCAGCAGAGACCAGCAGCCTCTATGTGACCCGGACCGAAGCGACTTCTTCTTGGTGAGAAGCTAGCGCGCCCATTGCTAAGAAGGCACCTGCTGCGATACGCCAACTAATAAAACGATCTACATGTCTATATGCCTGAGCTGGAAGGTCCTCGCCACCAGCTGCCCTATCTATCGTCCATGCTCCTACGAGCCGGACAAATCTGTCCGGGCATCTATGCTTCGCCTGTCGGCACATGGAGGCAATCCAGAATGCCCGGATCCCGGCGAGCTGGTCAGGGATGCTGTTGATTGACTCTTGAGATCGCAACACTGAGCTGGACCTATCCCGGCAGTACGTCGAGTTGGTATAGGTTACAGATGGATGGGATGCTGCACAGTCGAAATAAGCAGAGGCGCTGTGCAATTCCAACATCGGTTTTGGTGGTGCCGGTTCGAGGTTAGCTTGACGCCGGCTCTCATGAGATTGGCCAGGAGCCTTCAAGCTGGTGCGTCACTCGAGCATCATTCTTCCTCCGGAGCCCTCACCTTGTCGACGCAGGTGTGCTTACAGACCGAGCAGTGCCTAGGTGGCCTTACCGACTCGCCCTTGGTTGAGATTAGTCGCATCTTCCTCCAAATGCCTCTAGGAAATTGTCAGCAATCAAAGGGAAAGAAACCCTTGGGCCAGCGTAATAGCCGACCGACCGTTAGCGCCCGCCATAGCGTTCGCCAGCATATGTAATCCACCTCCGAGATCTCACAAACCACCAGGAGTTACATCCATCGCCACCCTCCTTTCCTCTTCTGCTGCTGCTTCTTCGGGAGACCAGGCTGGGGGGGGGCCTTTAAATTTCCGCAGGCAAACAGTAACCAACGCCAGGCGGCCCTTAGGGCGGGACTAGCGCGCAACGCGAACGCAACGCAACCAGATCCTTTTCTCCCCAATTTCTCTCTCTTTCCGCCGTTATCGATAGTAAATTTGTCCCGCCGTATCCCACCGGCAACGACGTCTGAAGAGAAGAGCTATCGAGAACAACCCGAACCAGGCCTGCCTGCCCTGCTCGACCTGCTTCCCAGTTCCGGCTACCGCGCACGTTCCTAACCACGCTCCTCGGCTGCCTGCCAGGTTGCTTTCCGGTTTGTTAGCCAAGCCCGGCAGCTGCGCAAATTCCCGCTCGGAGCGGCCCACCCCCTCGCTGTGCTTCCAAGGTACCTCTCTTCTCGACCTACCCGCTGCCCGCCCAAGCGCCTACCAGGAGGTAGGTAGCTCCAGTTACTCGCAACCTGCTGGGTACGACTGCCAAGCCCAGGAGCCAGCCCGACCTGAAGTACATACTCCAATTCGAGGCACTCCAACCTGAGGTACTCCCACCTGAGGTACTCCCACCTGAGGTACTCCCACCTGAGGTTCCTACCTGAGGTACTCCCACCTGAAGGGCTTCTCTGCAACCCACTATCCAGGTACTTACTCACCCACCCATCGCCTACCACTCGCCCTGCCTCGTCTCGTCTCGCCTCTCTCGCCTCACCTGCTCTAACTTGTCCTACCTCACTCTCAGACGCTCTCTCACACTCGCTCGCTGTCTTTCTCCGGGGCGGGGCCCAGCTTGCCCTCTTCTCATATCTACCCCACCAGACCTACTTCCCACCTCGTAGGCCGCCTTCTCTGCCTCGAGGCCCCCCACGTTTCTCAGCCGGCCGTTATCAGATCATCCTCTTATTTTTTTTTTCTATTTCTCTTCCCCTCTCTGCTCTCTCCTTCTCTTCTCTTTTTCTCCTCTTTCTCGTGCGCGATCCGGCAGCTGCCCGTCACCGTTACACACGCAAGCGCAGCTCGCAGCTCACCCTCCCCGCACCAAGACACGTACACAGCCCGGAGAGCGAAACGCATTCGCGCAACAATGGCCACGAACCTCTACTCGTTCCCCGACGTGGACGCGCTGGTGCCGGCGCTGCGGACGTACGTGGTGCACTGCCAGAACGCGGGCATCCAGCGCCACGACGTCTTCAAGGTGGGCGTGTCCGGCGGCAGCCTGCCGGCCACGCTGGCCAAGGCGCTGCTGGCGCCGGCGTCGGGCCCGGAGGACCGGATCCGGTGGGACCGGTGGGAGATCTTCTTCGCCGACGAGCGCGCGGTGCCCCTCGACCACGAGGACTCCAACTACGGCCTGCTGAAGAAGGAGCTGCTGGACAAGATCCCCGCGGGCGCGCCGCGGCCGACGGTGCACGCCATCGACGAGTCCACGCTCGACGACACGCAGGAGCTGGCGGACCGGTACGAGCAGGAGCTGGTGCGGTCCTTCGCCAGCCGCGACAGCGTCAAGCTGCCCATCTTCGACCTGCTGCTGCTCGGCTGCGGCCCGGACGGCCACACCTGCAGCCTGTTTCCCGGCCACGAGCTGCTGCGCGAGAACAGCGCTTGGGTGGCCCCCATCGAGGACAGCCCGAAGCCGCCGCCCCGCCGCATCACCCTCACCCTGCCCGTGGTCACCCACAGCGTGCGCGTCGCCTTCGTCGCCACCGGCGGCAGCAAGAAGGACATCATCAAGCGGATCTTCGAGGAGCACGGCCTCCCCTGCTCCCTCGTCAACGACAGCACCGCCGACCGCTGCAGCTGGTTCGTCGACAACGCCGCTGCCGAGGCCGTCCAGTATCCCAAGCGGGTGTTCAACTTGTGATGGCGGCCCCATCAGCAGGGCGTACAACACGCGGAGTGGGAGGGGGGGTGGACGGAATTATGCATGTGAAATGGACAGGATGAGGGCAGGCTTACGATGATGACGGACTTTCCGAGGCGATGCGATACGCGGGAGTGCGTTGGGGGGGAAAGTCTACTTCAATGAAAGGGATAGTCCACTTGAAAGGGGATGAGATCCACTCAGAAAAAAAAATGGTTCTCGCCTCCCTGACGAACATCCTTCCCTTTTTTTTTTTTTTTCACCCTCTTCTTTCACGTCTTGCTAGAGATCTCGGGCCAAGAACCGGCAGATAGAATATTCTCTTCTCAGCAGAGCCCCCCTCTTTTTTTCTCACCTTATTTTCCCACCTTTTTTTCTCACCCCTTCTTCTTCTCTTCTCTTATTCATATTCCACCAAACACTCTAGCCATTTCCGTTTAATCTCCTTTGCCTGTCTGCCTTGCGGGGGCGTTGTTGCGTCGTTTACCTACCGAGCCCGAGTACCAAGCTAGGTGCCTTGCCTGCCTTTCTGCGCACGGAGTATTAGATGCCTCCTTAAGGGTATGCCCCAAGGTACGCGCTTCGATATCCCTGCCAACGATGCCAAAGTCATTCATGAGCGTTGAAGGGGACGGGTCATAACTGCCCATTCTGTGGCCTCTATCGCGTGGCAGAGATGGCCAACAAGACGGTAGCATGCGTGTCTGTCTGTGGAAGTGAGGACAGGAGCTCGCGCCATCAACACTTTTCCCGCCTCTTCCTCTCCTATCTGCCCGTTCCTTTCTCGGGATACGGCAGAATTCACGGAATATCTAGGCACTTGGGTCCTTGAAGACACCTAGATAAGGTGAATATATCGAACAAACCTAGACTAAGCAGACAAGCTGCCGATCGGGCTTCATTCCATCAATGTAGTACCTACTACTCAGGCACCTCGAGGGAAGGATGGAGGGTAGAAAGCAGCTGTGTAGAGACACTACCTATAGTGAAATAGAATACTGCTCCTTCAGCATCTACCTCCTTCAGGTCTTGTAGGTGTCCCCGGCTGGCACGTATGGCACAGAAGGAGGCATGAATCCAGCACAAGACGGCTAAGGAGGGGGGAGATGGCAAGATGGAGAGAAGAAAAAAAATCAGTGTGAATTATAAGAACCTAGACAACCTCGTGTATCCTGCTGCCGAGCTCACTACCTGTACTTGATCATTACGTCTCGCCTCGCCGTAGCACAACGCAGCATCGCCATCAAGAGAGAACAAGCAGAAATCATCAAGAGTAACGACAACGACGACAACAGCGACAATCGCCCCCTCCCCCTTCAGAGTCCAAACCGACAATCGACCCCAGCACACATCAGATCCACATCCCGCTCGCAGACCGCCCTCCCCTCCTCCGCCTCCTCCTCCTCCGGACACGCCGCCCGCAGCGCCGCGAAATGCCCCGCCTCCATCCCGCGCCGCCACGGCCCCGGGCAGGACAAACAACAGCGACAGCGATCCCGCTCACGGGCCGGCGGCCCCGCCATCCCCGGGAACGGGCCCGGCTCGGATCCCGGCCCCGGCCACGGCCCCGCCCATCCGGCCCCCGGGGGCGGCAGCACCGCGGGCCCCGGGCTGCTCAGTTCCCCGGCTGGCCCGTCCAGGGGGCTCGTCATGGTGATGTGCGTCGCGGCCGTGGTGCGCCGCGTGGTGGTCAGCGTGGGCGCGGTGACGGCGGCGGCGGCGGGCGAGGTGGTGGTGATGTTGCCGAAGGGGAGCGTTAGGGCGATGGTCGTCACGGCGGGTCGGAGGTGGCTGTCGCGCCGGCGCCGGTCTCTCACGCCGCTGTGGCCGCTGCCGCTGCGGCCGGTGGGGATGACAGCGAAAGCGGCGGCGGCGGCGGGATGGACGATGCCGTGGTTGCTGTGCTGGTGTGGGTGGCTTGGGGAGGTGAAGAGCGGCATGAGGGGATTGGCCGCTGCGAGAGTCGCCAGGAGGGCGAGGAGGAGGAGGAGGGAGAGGCGGGAGGTGGTGCTGCTCGCGCTCATTTTCCTTACTTTCTCTGCTGTTTATTCTACTGGGGTGGGCAGGCGGGTAGGTAGGCTTGATCGAGTGATCGGGGGAAAGGGGTAGTAAAGAAGTAGGTAGCGTAGGGGCAGGAGATGGTAAGTAGTATTATCTCCCCACACGCATCCTCGCTGTGTTTTTTTTCTAGACCCCTTTTTCTCTCGTCGAACTCTGCTGGGTGCAGAGAAAGACGGGAGAACCATGCGGTGGGCCTCATCGCCGGCCTTTAAATGTCCCCTTCTGCCCTCCTCCCCCACCTCCGCCTCCTCCCCCCTTCCTCCCCCTCCCTCCCCCTTCCTCTCGCCGTGTCCCGTTGCAATGATAAGAACCGAGCACTACACATACACATACCTAGGTACCGCCACAAACTCTCCCTTTTCTTACCAACCTTCCTCGTACAGACTAGACCGCCTCACACGTACGTACGCCTACACAAAACTCACTCCCTCGGAGGAAGAAGACCACTACCGGTTTGGGCAAAGGGGTCGACGGGATCCCTGTCTTTCTCATAAGGGGGATATATACGTACATGTATGCATGTCGCCAATTAACTCCCACAAAAAGCACAAATGAAACAACCGGAAAGAAACAAGTCTCGCACAGAACACGAACAACGGGAGAGGCTAGGACAAAGGACAATGACTCGGACTCGGACTCGAGAAGCACAGCGCTGTTGACATTGTCACGATGGGACAAAGAGAGACAGACGCTAGATCCGCACCCCTTCCCTCGGAATAAACACTCCGCACCAGGGGAAGTGCCCGTATCGTCGCTCAGATTAGGTCAACACTGAGAGTACCTCCCTACCTGCCTCTACCTACCTAAGGCCCGATAAGTCGGCCGATTAGTCGGTCAGTACCGATCAGTGACGAGATGGATGGACCGGACGGGACGAAACGAACCGAACGAGCACGAGGGCTAGAAGGGGTGACGAGCTACCCGGCCTAAGCACAGGCGGTCGGTCGGTCGGTGATTACCAACTAGCCTTGGGGACGAGACGGACGCAAACGAAAAGGGTTACGGGAACCGGGACTGCCGCCGTCGCCACATTCACATTCCACAGGAGAGTCTTTCGCTTGTTGGTGTATCCTGCGTCCGCGTTGGCACGGCGTAACGAAGTCGATGTGGCAGGTTATCGTCCTCCGTCCTCCGTCCTCCGTCCTCCGTCCTCCGTCCTCCGTCTTCCGTCCTCCGTCCCTATCCTCCGTGTCCCGTTCCTCCGTGTCCCGTTCCTCCGCCCCTCGTATTGGTGCTCCGTACTCGGTGTTCAATGGTATTTGGTGCTCTGTTCTGGTCCCCCTGAGATCGAGGCGGCTGAGAATGCTCCGCTGTCGTCTGGGTAGGCGCAAGTAGCACATTCGTATTCCACGAAAGAGGGGGGATGATGGATATGCCGACGAGGGACAGCTAATGCGCACACAGTCCCTGCGTACAGACACAGGTGCATGCAGGTGGATAGTTTGAGGTAGTAACACCGTTATACTTCCATCGCAGGAGAAACGTCCGACGCGCTGCGGCCGTTACCGGTGAGGCCCCGCACATCGACCGCCCGGGAAGTGGCACATCCATCGTTCATTCACCAGTGTCTGTGCGTGTGAATGCGAAGCAGGTGGTGTCGTCATCACATTTTCCATCACATTTTCCATTCCTTCGTCTCAACAACGGCGTCCATATTACGTTCCGATGGCGGCGAGGTATCGCTACTTGTACCTGTTTCTTACTTCATGACTGCCCTGCATTAGCCCGCTCCATGGTGGTCGATCGGTCTCCATCGACCCCTGTCGTCGCACAACATGGGACGACGCGCGGCGCAACTTACGGTATCACGCCTACGAAGTACCTACGCACGTTGGCCTGTCTACTGCATACCAGCTTCTTCAAGATGCCCGCAGACGGGTCTGGCAAGTGACAGAAATACCCAGTGACCATTCGTGAGCTGCTACAGAATTGCTACGCCCTCCCGAAGCCCTCCTCACCTGCCAAAGTCCGACCCCGGTCCCCGGTAGGATGAATCAAACCCTGCTCGCTCCAATTCCCAAATACCTCCGTAGACAGATCCACGCCAGAACATGCCGTCTTGAAAAACCCGCATGGAGGAACGAGCAGAGAGAGTAAGCTACCGAGATGAATTCCGCTGCCCTGCCAAGATAAAACCCCTGAGAAAAAAGAGATGGTCCCAAAAAAATCAATGAGCTAAGAGAAAGGGGGGGGGGGGGGACCCTCGCTTCCTATCTCCCCCCGTAAATAAGACATCCACGGACATGTCTGAACTGGATATGTCTGCACATTTGGCCTGCCCGGCGGCCTAGTCTGCGATCATAGGGAGGCTCGGGTACAGAGGCGGCTCGATCGGCCGGGCCCGGGGGGGCGGCGGATCGAGGGCCATGGGCTCGAGGCGGGTCTCCCGGTCCTCGCGCTTGAAGTCGTTCGTCTCGAGCCGGCGCTCGACGTAATCGAGCAGGAACTCGATGAGACGCATGTTCTCGACCCAGGTGTCGTACGACTCGGGCTCGCCGCTGGCCTCCGAGTCGGTCGACGGCGAGCTGGCCGGGGAGGCTGATGCGGCCGTCATCCGCTCGCCGGCCTTGGGCGTGGCGGCCATCTCCGGGTCCTCCGCCTCCCTCTCCTTCTCTCTCCTCTCCTCCTCGCGCTCGCGCTCGCGCTCGCGCTCGGCCAGGCGGGCATTCCCGCTCGCCTTCTGCAGCATGCCGCTCGACATCCGGCGTTCGTACCCATCGTAGTACCTCGGTCCCAGACTGGGGGGCAGCGCCGAGGCCTGGTACGCGGCCGCGGCTGATACCGGCGGCAGGGAGGGGTAGCCCAGAGAGCCCGCCGAGATGTGGCGAGAGATGGAGGAGAGGCCCGACAGGGAGTGGCTGGGCGAGTGTCTAGACGTGTACGGCGGCACGGTGGCCTGCGGCGTGACCGCCGGAGACCCTCCCTGCGAGGAGTCCTGGCTGCTGAGAGGGCTCGGGACGCTGCCGTAGTGATCCGGCCCGAGAGTCGGCCGCTGCACCGGGGATGGGCGGCGCAGGTCGACGTAGGGGGTGTACGTCTCGACCGGCGAGGAGCCCGAGTTCTCGTACGCGGTGGCTTGCATCTGCGTCAAGAAGTTCCGGGCCCGCAGTAGTTCTTTCTCCGTCTCGAGGCCGCGGATACTCGACGGCGGCAGAGCGTAGTGCTGGGTCAGGGGGCCGGCCAGGGAGGCGCTCGGAGAGGGGCCTCCGAGGATGGGGACGGCGTGTGTGTTCCAGTATTCGGGCCCGCCACCGCCGCCGCTTCCGCCGCCGCCGCCGCCACCACCACCACCGGCGCCGGCGCCGCCGCCGCCGCCAGCAGCCATGGCGGCAAACGCGGCGTGCAGAGGGCCGAGCGACTTGCCGATCTGGCTATACGACGTCGGGTCGATCTGGCGGCGCTTAGCGGCGCCGAAGAATTCGCTCAGCAGGTCGGCGTGAGGCTCGATCTGGGCCTCGAAGCTGCGCTTCCGGCCGTGGTAGGCGCCGTTGTCCCGGCTCTGGTAGGCGGGACCGCCCATGAAGTTGTTCCGGGAGCCTATGGACGGCTGGTAGAACATGGGGGCGCCGTGGGCGGGCTGCGCGTAGTAGGCGCTGTAGCCGTTGTCGTGCCCCTGGAAGGCGGCCGGGTTCGTCCGGACTTGGCCGTTGTGGTCGTAGAAGCTCGACGCAGCTGAGGTCGCCCGGTTAGCGCCCTTGCTGGTTTCGCGGCGCGCGGCACGCAGCGCGCGGCACGAGGCACGAGGCACGAGGCACGAGGCACGAGGCACGAGGCACGAGGCGGGGAAGACGGGGCAGGGGGGCACGGACTGGGACGGAGGGCCGCGGCCTCAGGTGGCCCGACGGCTAGGGAGGGAGGGAATACATACTCCTGCCCGGAGGTCCTCGGTAGACCCCGGGACCCATGCCTCCGCTCTGGTCCTGCAGGGACCGCGGGGGGCCTTCTTCGGCATGGGTCTGGCGACGGGCACGGTCAGCTCAGCCTCCGCTCTGGGCAGCTCCGGGTCGGGCGGGTCGGGCTCACCTTCTGGTGCTTCTTCAGGTCCTGGGGCCGCTTGAAGGACTTGCTGCAGGTGGTGCAGACGTGCGGCTTGAGCGGGATGTGCACGCGGATGTGGGAGGTGATGTGGTCGCGCTTGACCGTCGTCGTGCGACACGCGTTCCACTGGCAGGTCAGGCTCAGGTTGCCCGTGCTCTTCCTGCCCACGTGGCGCTCGCAGATGTGGTCCTGCCGGGTTCGCCGCAGCGGGCGGCGCGTAAGCAAGACCGTCCGCAGTAGAGAGCGGGGGAGCACTACCAAGCAGGAGCACTCCTGGGGGAGGAGGACTACCGAGGACGAAAAACAGCCCTTTGGGGGGGTTTTTGGGGGGGTTTGTTTGGGGGGGGGGGGGAGGGGGGGAGGGTCGACGTACGTAGAGCGCCTGGGGGTCGGCGAAGTGCTCGCTGCAGGTCCCCCAGCGGCACACGAGATTGTCGTCGAGGAGGGAGCTGGCCGAGGCCGCCAGCCCGGCGCCGTTAGGCGGGGCGGGCGTGTTCCCCGTGGATCCGGTCGAGTTCGTCCCGGAGTCCTGCGCGGCTGAGTCCTGCGCGGCCGACATGGTGCCGTCGTCTCTGTCGCCTCTGCGGTTTTTGCCGTCTCTGTCGTCTTCGTGCCGTCTCTGTCGTCTTCGTGCCCGTCTCCTTGAGGACGCTGGCCAGCTGGACTACTGGGCAGCGAGGGGCGATCTTGCTTCGGTACCCGAGCTAGACAAGCTCGAGTGGTCGGTCGGTTGGCAGGCTGGCTAAGTGGTGGCCTCGGGCCCGGCGGCGCATGGGCTCGTCTTTTCGTCTGGTGCTGGGCTTTCGGATCCGGCCCTGCTCGTGGGAGGCGGCGGGTGTCCTCGCTGGCGACGTGATCGGTCGCCGTGTCGTCGTATCGCGGCGGCGCTACAGGCAGCCTACGGTCCGGAGTCTTCTTCGTCTTCGTCTTCGTCTTCGTCTTCGTCTCCGTCTTCGTCTTCTCACTCTTCTTCCTCCGGCGTCTGGTCCGAGAGCTGGAGGGGGCGGAGGACAGGAGGAAAGGAGCGACCGGAAGGGGCTCCATGATTGATTTAAGTACCTCCGGCTGGCGGCAGGCACGTCGTCGCTCCAGCGCTCCTCGGTACAGAAGTACGGGCTGGCCCTCCCTCCGCTGGTCCCCTGGCGAGGAACAAGGGAGACGATCCGGAGGGTGGCAGGCTTGGGGCGGAGGCGGAGGGTCTTGGCGACAGCAGTTCTGGAGCTGCCAAGCCCATGCCGTCGCCAGCCTGACCCGAGCGTCAGCCAATGGCCGGCCCGGGCTGGCGAGACAAGTGCGCATCCGCTCTTGGCAAAGTGGGGAGCCAAGTCTTAGCGGGCTTGGCATTGTCTTGGCATTTCTTGGCGCCCCCTCTGCGGTACGTACAGTCTGCAATCCAGTCCGTTCCGTCGCGCCTCCTCCCACCACCAACTGGCGCCGTCCGCCGTCGGGGCGTGGGTATCCTTGCCTGCGCACATGTACTTGTACCCGCGCCCTCAGCGCCCTTCCGGCGCCCCGCCCGCCGGCCTGCGACCCCGAGCTCTAGACTCGCGCTCGGCTGGGCTGTTCCCTGTGCCGCACGCTGCAGTCCTCGTCGGATTTCCGGCCTCCTCCTACCTGCTCGCATTTGCCATCTATCGTCCCTCGGCCTGATAACGACGCAATGTCGCAATATTGAATCCGCCGCGTGCGGGTGCGAAGTACGGAGCATCCGCGCTCGATACAGATAGAACTCAGCGGGCTCCCTTGTGTCCATTAGTAAGGGGCCTAGGGGCCTCAATGCAGGGTGCTTGTTGTTCGCAGCAGCCCTGGCGCCGTTGCGTCCTCAAGGATCCAACCACGCAACACCAGCGCCCCCCGCGCCGCGCGGGGGGGGGGGGGGGGCGGGCGGGGCGGGGCGGGGGGGGGGGGGGGGGGGGGGGGGGGGCCCGCCGGGGGGGGGCAACCCCCCCCCCCCCACTCTAAGGATTTCGTTGTTTGCTCCAGGCCACGGCGCACTTGCTAATACCAGACTTGTACTTATTACGTTCGCAAAAAGGCCCTTGCGGAACAAATTCGACCAAATCTGCCTGCCGACGCAATAGTGCCTAATAGCATAGCAGCCCCAGCAGCGCCCTGTTATTGGGTCCCAGCACGTCCGTCCGGACGGGGCGGTGTGTTATGTCATCATGTCAGCACAATCTGCACATTCGCTGTGCGCACATTCCCTCGACTACGGATGACCCCCCCCCCTCCCTTCCTTCCCCCTTCCTTCCCCCTTCCTGCGAAGGATGGCCGGTCGACCGAGGGGCACAGTCACGCGTCACTGCAGCGTCAAGAAGAAAAAAGAAAAAGAAAAGAGGCGTCGGAAGGATTGCACGAAAGCAGAGCCCGCTACTGCGAGGCCCGGCCTCAGCACGGGCAGCGTCTCTCCAGTAGTGATCCGTACCACCCGCCCGCCCAGCAGGGCCGAGACCAGTCCCGCGCCCGCCAAGGTCGGAGGCGGGCTTGGCGGGCTTGGAGAGTCTTGGCGGGCTTGGAGAGTCTTGGAAGGCTTGGAGAGTCTTGGAAGGCTTGGAGAGTCTTGGAAGGCTTGGAGAGTCTTGGAAGGTTTGGAGAGTCTTGGAAGGCTTGGAGAGTCTTGGAAGGTTTGGAGAATCTTGGAAGGCTTGGAAGACTCGGAAGGCTTGGAAGGCTTGGCCGCCAACCGCCCCGAACGGCCTCGTTTCCGCCAGGCCGCACCATTATCTCGCCCAGATTATCGTCAACGCAGGACAAGAAACACCCCTGGCCTGTTGCGCCGCCCTCTCATCCGTAGCGCGGACACATCGCTGGGCGCGCGGGGCGCTAGGCGCTGGGCTCGGAACCACCCCTCGCGTCCCCGCGCCAAAAAAGCTGGTACCAATGGGATGATTTTCACTGCAATTTTAGCCCATTCAGACCTCTTCTGTTCTCTCAAAAAAGGGCCGAGATGCGGGATTTCACTGCAATCTTAGCCCCCCCCGATCCTTTCTTTCCTCCAAAGAGCGACGCATCCCCTAAAAGCGAGGCTAACAGGCTGAGGAGGGGCTGAGTCCATGGCACGTGCGGAGCACAATGTACAAGAAGCTGATTGGCAGGCTTAAGGGTCGGGAGCATGATCGGCACTGGCATATATAGGTAAGTACCCAGTATTAGGACAGAGCAGCCAAGGCTAGGCAAGTGGTAGGTAGTATAGAGAAACCCAGGCCCCTTGACTTCCTCGTGGGGGGTCGTTGGGTTGGTGTTCTTCCCCTCCCCTCCCGTGATCCCAGCAGGAAAAGAGAGAGCGGAGGCCGTATGCTACGAGACTACATTCTACATTGCATACGGCTCGTATTGACCTACCTACATATCCAACGAACCGGCCGGGTCATATCGTGCAAGCTCCTCCCGGGGGCTGCTAGGCCAAGACGTGCAAGGCTGGAGTAGAAGCAGAACTCCATCAGACGGACAAGGGCCTTCTCTCGACATCATTGCCACGTACCTACTCGGCGCCGAAAGCCTGCTCAGCCTATGATACAAATACTCACTCCCTTAGGACTCCTCATCAACTATTCCTTACCCCCCTAACCCAGATCCCAGGTCTTAGGTCTCGGCCGTGAGGAGGGGAAAGTAAGTGGAGAGTGTCCTCCGATCCCTCTTCTCTCCCCAGGCCGCCAGGAGAAAGGTACGTAGGCACCCATCCCTCTCCTGCTCTAGTGTGGGTAGATAGGAAAACAGAGTTAGCGAGACCGCCAGTCCCTCCTAGAAGACCAGGCACCGCCTCCCAAAAGTCGTGAGGAATCGGATCGGCAGCACCCAACAGATAATCGGACGAGGGGCTATGTGCGAGGCAATGCTTCCAGGCCGGCAGGCCGGCAGACAGACAGGCAGACTGTCGTCCGTGGAAGCGCACACTAAATGAACGTGTTGGCCTCAGTCATCGCGAACCTAGGGACTTAAGGACCTCAAGGTAGGCCTCCCCAAATACAATGATGTCGTCGTCTCCCCCTTCTCACTTACCCGCCTCTGCAGTATGCGAGAAGGTTCCTGTAGGGATAGACGGATGGACCGCGTGGGCGACATGTCATTCATTCATACCCCACACTACATCACACATACGGAGAGGTACCCCTGAGGGGACTGGTTCGTAGCAGGTCCCGCGAAAAGCCGCAAGGGAGCTCTTGTTTCCTTTTGATTCACCACAGCCCATTCTCATGGGACGAGGCTGCCGGGTATATCCAGTGTGGTATCAAGGTATAGATAGGTATGCCTCTCTCTTTCTTCCTCCTCTTTTTCTCCTCCCCCTCTCCGCCTGCCAGCCCATCTCCGCCATCCGTCTTTCCTTTCCTCCCCACACCCTCCCGTATATCGCCTTCCTTCCTGTGGCCAAGCCAGGCACCCCATACCATCCGTAAAGCCCATTTCCACCCCTCACAACACCGTATAATGTTTTATGTTTTTTCCCCCTTCGACATGATTAAAATAAACATAGAAAATCCCGCACGAACCCCCTTGAGAAATGCTGTATGAAGATTGGTACGACCAAAACGGACGCAGCAGGGCGGACACAAAAAGAGAGTTGGAAAACCTCCCCAGGAAGGACCCCACCGCCGGATCCACAGCGAGGATCCTGTTGTCGTCGACGAGTCCATCCTCGGCCTCCACACAATATGTTAAGGTAGAGCGGCCCACCAAATACTACCACCACCACCACCACCACCACCGCCACCACTACCAAGAAAAAAAAGACTACAAGGGGTATCGGAGAATGGGGATTGGGGGATACATGTATGCTGCGTGCGTGCGTGCGTGCGTGCGTGCGTGCTTGCGGGCTTGCGGGGGGTATTAAAAACAATGCGTATCAAAAGAAAGGGGGGAGGGAGAGAACCCCCTACGAGCCCATCCGCCAGGGGTGGGGACGACCGAAATGAAGAAACTGCGCCGCGCAGTCAACAACGCAATCTTCAGCCCGTCCTTCTAGATGAGCAAGAGGAGAAGAGAGCAGGGTCCTGTCCCCACAGAGCAGCGGGAAGAAGCGCCAGATGCTCGACCACGTCAGACTTGAGGTAGCTCTGTCCGCTCCGCCTTGGTGGAGTTTGGTAGGTCGTAGTAGCGGGGGGGGTTGTTGTTTGTACCCATGCGGAGATGCGCGGGTGAAGGAGGAAAACCATGAGTATACCGCGCGAACGACCCGGAAGCGCGCAGAGGATGAGAACCAACAAGTTCGTCGCCGATGTAATTGATAGCGGCGAGGCTTCTGTGCTCTGTAACCCGAAAGAAAAAGCCGCGTCGATCGTCCTCTTGGGGTCGTAGGCGGTGAGGAGGGTGGGGGGGGGAATGGGGCTCCAGTCCGAAGTGAAGAAGCAGAGAGAGTTGCGAATAGAATCCCCGCCGTCTATGTCCGTCGAAAAGAAGCCGAGACGCCATCAGCCTAGCCACAGAGTCTGTGAAAATGGGGGAGGGGCGCCGACGGCAGCGTTGTTGGGTGCCGACCATGAGAACGCCGCCTCGATGGATTATATGATGAGTGAAGTGACGCCCCAGACCCACTTCCCTTCCAAAAAAGAAAAAGCAAAAAAAGAGCCGTAAGACCATCCCATGATCGAGCCGCCGAACCAGATGCCGAATGTAAAAAAAAGCCGAGTGGTTTGCCGGATCGAAAGCCAATATACGATGTTGAAACGCCGTGCCGATGCAAGATGCTATACAGAGCCCAGCCGCAAGAGGGCCTCCACCGCCTCACGCTCCTGCGCATCCGAAGCCCCACCGCTCAACGTCGAGAAATCCAAAACACCCAGCGGCTGCGGCGGCCGGGCCATCCCGGCGTTGTACGAGACGGACCGCAGACCGCCGCCGCAGCTACCACCCGGGGCATATGCGCGGGCACCGAGGAGGCCTTTCCCGGCCAGCGCCGCCGTCGCCGATTGCGCGTTCGAGGCGGCGCGCAGGGCCACCGCTCCGACGGCAGCCCAGTCCTCGTCGTCGGTGACGTCCTCGGGGTCGTCGTTCATGACCACGTCGTCCTCGGGCGCCTCGGAGCACGAGGCGGATGCCGGGCCGTCCATGGACATCTTGTCGGCTTCGTTCTCCAGCATGGTGATGTCCCGGTCGTCGTGCGAAAAGGCCGCCGACTCGCCCGCGCTGGAGCCCGACGTGGTGTCCAGCCGCGGCCGGTCGACTCCCCACGCAGACGCCAGGGGAGGCCTGCTGATGGGGATGCCGGAGCCGGCACCCGCCGGCGGCGACAGGCGCATAGCGCTCGGATCCCGGGCCGGCTGCCCTTGTCGGCGGGCGTCCCACCTCCCCCAACCCACTTTCTCAAACTCCACGTCACCCTCGATCCCACCCCCCTCACCGCCGTTTCCCCGTCCCTCCAGCGCCGCCACGACCAGCCTCCGGGCCTTAGCCGGCGGTATGCCAGCGAAGCCGGGGACGGAGGTTGTGAGATAGCCCATGATGTGGCGGATGGCCAGCGGACCCTGGTTGAGCAGGATCTCCGGCAGGTGGAACTTGGCCAGCATGACCGGCGTGATGGCGCCGGCCGAGTCGTACGGCGGAGAGCCGGGAGCACCCTGATGGGCGCCCGCGCCGCTCTCGGAGCCGTCGTGCAGGTCCAGGTCCGAGTCGATGGGCTCGAGCTTTGCCTTCTGCAGCTGGGCTTTCAGCCCGTGCGGAGGCAGAGCTGGCGATATGGAGTTGGGAGGGGTCGGAAGGGGGTGGGGATGAGATCTCGTCGTCACAGGGACGCTTCGGGCCGCTACACCAGTTAAGGTGTCTCGGGGGAAGGTCGCGTGGATGTCGCTAACAGCAGCTGCCATGGTTGCCATGTTGGTTGACAGGAGTTCGGATTCCGAGGTCGCTTCGGGACGTGTCTGCCGATGGGCACTTGCTAGTCAGAAACCGGTCTATCTCGGGATGTATTGTGCGCGGATGCGGGGGCGATGAGGACGTGAAGTGAGGTGAGGAGGTGAGGTGAGGTGAGGTGAGGACGCGAGGACGAGAGGACGTTGCCGCGCCTCCTTATCGAGAGATAGCTGAGTCACCTACAGTCAGGTCCGAAGCAAGGGCAAGGGGGAATCTGAAAGAAGGCGCTTTTGGTCCGTCCGGTGATACTGGAGGGGATCAGAGGGGGGGCCAAAAGAGAATAGGCAGGCTGGCGAGGCTGATGCGACTATCGTACTGTGACGGGAGATGACTCTCTCGATCTGGATCGTTGGGGTTAGAATTGGTTCTTGTTTACTGCTTTGGGGGGGGGAGGAAGAGAAGGGGAGAGGGCAGGAGCAGGGCCCCGGAGGAGGGCGAAGATCATCGGTAATAAAGAGCCCGTCCAGGGAGATGACGGGAAGTGGCCTGCGCTTCCTCCCTGCCCCAGACTCACACCGCTGAGGTCGCTCGGTACGTACCTCTTTCTCAAGGTGCCCACCCAGACGCCCCGGACGGCGCTGCCCTGGGCCCGCTGTTCGCCGTCGCGGTCGCTCGCTGCTACCCGCACCTGCAGCGGGCCCTCCAGTTGGGTTTAGTGCCCCTGCAACCGCTAAAACAGGGCATCGATTTAGCGTGTGCGCTGTTTTGGGGGTGGATGCGGCCTGCGACTGGCGCAGCCCAGCACCCCAGCCTGGAAAAGGTGGAACGGCGCCCGCATGAGACACGGTGCGAGGCCTTGGCCGCACACTGTCTGCTGGGCTGCTCAGCGAGAGGGTAGAAGCCCTTGCGGATTGCTGGATTGCTACCAAAGTACCTTCCTCGTACCTGCTAGGCAGTGATGATACCAGCCAGAGTCAGGTTGGGAGTCAGATTAGGAGCCAGATTAGGAGCCGGATTGGGAGTCAGATTGGGAGTCAGATTGGGCTGAGGGCGAAGTTGGCACGCGCTCCGGGAAGGCAGCCGGACCACGCAGTGGTATGCTTCGTACCCAGGGTAGGAGGTAGGTACCTACGTAGGTACCTCAGCGCGTACTCCGTAGGCATGATGTATCTTGGGGGGCGACGGCCGCTTAGGGCAGGGCATCTAATAGCGGCATCTATTTATTTGCGCATTCCCATCCACGGCTGGCTTCCCTGATTTGATAATAAAGGCTGAAGGGGCTGCGAGGAGAGGATGGAGGCAGGGCAGCAGGAGGAAGGGCAGCAGGACAAAGCAGCAGGACAAAGCAGCAGGACAAAGCAGCAGGACAAAGCAGGACAAAGCAGGAGGACAAAGCAGGCTGGGTTGCCCCGGCATGCGCATGCAGGCACGCCTTTGTTTCATTTCCAGGCAGGCCTGTTTGGCAATCTCGGTGCTATGTCGTCACCGTGTTGCCCCCCCCAAATCCCGCGCGATGCAGTCGGGCAGCCAGCCCAACGGATGAGGTAGGTAGCAGCAGCGTAGGTAGTAGATCGTGATGGATGGCGGGCTGGACGCAGCGGCCGCCACCTTCGAGGTGGATGATGACGGACGGCGCTGGGGGAAACCGGAAGCATGACCGGTGCAGGAAGACACTGTGTTCCCGCAGGGAGGGTTCAGGTGCTCCGCTGATAAAGAAGAGCTGCGCCTGAGGTATGCTGCCGCTCGGCCGCTGCGCATTCTATGCTGCGCGCGCGCGATACGCTGCGCGATTTCCGAAGATAAGACACAGTGCGCACTATTTCTCGAAGTTGTCATTCCGGCGCCGTGGGACTCAGGATGAACGGCGACCGCCGCTGGCTTCCGACATGTACCGTTCCTATGTACCATTCCTATTGTGCCTATGTACCGTTTTCATCGTATTAGGGCGCGGGACTTGGCGTCGCCGACAATAGATACTCCGGAATTATGAGAGTGCTTCGCGAATAGGATCCCTGGACGGGCTGGAAAGCACGCGAGGGCGTGTCCGTAGCCGCGATCGACGCTGCCTCCCTCTGGCGACCATTATTCTCCCCTAGCCAGCCACGAGTCGGCCTGCACAACCGAAAGGGGTGCCGACCACCAGCTGCGACGAATGAGCAGCGGCCATTCCGTTGTGTGCCCGTCGCGATCTGGAGGGAGCCAGCCACCAGCGAGCGGTTACCGGTCACCAGCGCACCACCGCCAACCGCCCAACCGCCATCTCCTGTTCGCCATCATGCCACGGATGCCACGGTTCCCCAAGGGTCCATCCCCTTCGACGGCTGAGCACCCCGAACTCGGTACTTTGCGAGGTGCTTTGCCCGTGTTATTGCGTCGCCGGCGATCTGCACCTCTCCTCGTGTCAATCTCGCCCGGCTGAATGCGCACCTGGAAGGTAGCGCGCAGGAAGAGCAGGACATGCATCAGACATTCGCTCCGTCGCGGAGAAATGGGATCCTGCCGCCGGCATTCCGCCAACAATGGCGCGGCCACCCGCGTGCCGCATGCGCTGTGCCCTCACTTCCCTCATGTTGCCCCCCTGTGTCTGCGCGCACTGAGTAAGGGAGGCGTGTCCGGACGCGCAGCCCTGCCCTACCCTGCCCTGCCCTGCTGGCTGACAGCCGTCCTGGTGCCTGCAGGTGAAGGATCTCGCGCCCGTTGCGAACCCGCGCTCCATTCCAATTGATTGACGAAAACTCGCTTAGGGCATGGAGTCGCGCAGGGCATCTATCTGGTCTCGCTGCGACAGCCGAGAGGCGCACACTGTGCCATACCCTCCTCCAGTCTTATCACGTTGGACAGACGCCTCGTTGTGATTGGCCGGCCTTCGTCCCAGCCAACCCCCCCAGCTGACCTTGCTTCGCCCGGCACACTCTAGCTCTTCCTTGCCACCCCGCCCCGAACGTCCAAGACCTCCGGGCCTCCAGGGCTCCCGGGCTAGGTTCCCCAAGGCTGCGTTGCGCCTGTACCAGGGATGTACCGGCTTCCTCGCAGCAGGTCCGGATGCACCTCGTCGTAACCCCCCTCACTGGTTGGCCCGTCATCCAGTCCCATTTTCCCACGTTTTGGCATGCCGCGACGAGACCAATCCCGACGTCGCCCAGCTGCAGCACTTTCGAACCTATGAGATGTGTCGTCGATAGTGCCTCCCGACGCATCACCGGGAGCTACTCCGCGCAGCCGAGGGGGGACGTGAAAAAATCGGCTTCTTCTTCCTGACGTACGCGCCCGAACTGCGGAGGTGCTCAAGGGAATAGACGCGTCTGCCTCCCTTCCATGCAAGGGCTAGACCTGCCGGCGCCGACTGAGTAGAGCCCCCGGGGTCGCCCTTGATAGGTGTCGGTCCTCCGATGCCAAAGGTGTCTCCCACTAGGATTGTGCGGTTCGGGCTGTCGACGATCATATGATGGCCGACCTGGGCTCATCTGCAGACGGCCGCCCGGCATGTCAACAAAAAGGAGCGTTGTACGGGGCACGGATACGCATCCACGGCGTAGCGCATGCAAACCGCCCGTTGTCGGAGCTCGCCAATGGCCACGTCGAGACGAAAGGTTTCCTCTCCTTTTTTTTTTCGCCTCATGCTAGGGTGACCCTTCGTCGAGTCCGAGATCGATGAGTGGCGGGTGTGAGTACCGACCGTGTTCCGTCGTATCTACGCGGGAGCCATTGGCTTGCGTCTCCTTCTGCGTTCGGGCTCGGGCTCGGGCTCGATTAGCCACCACCCCCTCCCCCTGGCATCCGCAGCACTCAAACGCGCTACCACTACCCCGCCTTCACGGAGCTCTGTTTTGGAAGATATATTGTCTGCAGGACTGTAATTGGGTCGGCAGTCAGTAAAGAGCCTGCGGCAGACAGCACATCGGGGAGGGCTCTCACAGCTTTGAGGACGTCCAGCTTCTCGGATGACTGGTTGAAGACGCGGCGGTACTGCCTTATGCTCTCTCGTAGAACGGCGTCCCGCGTGGTACGACCCTCGCAGATCGCCTTCATCTCGAGCTCCATCTGCTTCCGCAGGAAGGGCTTGCCTAAGCTCGTCTCGAAGTTCATTCGGTCGAACCCCTCAATCAGAGCTACCCCGAGCTGCGTCGGCAGAAACACCTTGACGCTTCTGCGGCCACCACCACGTCCTGCAGCTGCACCCCGTCCCCCCCTCCCGCCGCGGCCCCCGCGGTTACCGCGCCCTCCACGCCCCCCTCCTTGTGCCCGTGGTTCGTCGGCCCCGTCTTCGTCGTCCTCGTCGTCGGCCTGTGGCTGCCCCGCCTGGTCTGTGGTCTGCACGTAGTTCCGGTCTTGGATCTTCTGGATGTGTTCCGCCATGGTGGCGTCCGTGCCGATGCCATTCGCGTCCATCAGCGCAATGAGGTCCGCCTCGGTAAGGTAGTTGGGAGGGGCCGTCTTGCCCTCCGTCATCATAGCTTCAGTCGGCTCGAACTGCTCCCCGACTGTGAACCTGGGCAGCTGCACGGTATTGGTCCAGTTCTCGTAGGGGTAGACGTCGAGATAGTTCCTCTCCAGCACTGTGACCCCGTGTGCGTGGAACATCTCGTCCCCGTACAGGATATCGACGTCCGTCGCCATTCCCTTGGCGTCTTCCGAGCAGCACGCCAGAAACCGGCGCACGACGAATTCGTAGAGGCGGCCCTCGTCGGCCGACAGGACGGTCGGGGCGGCGTACGTGACAGGGTGGATGGGAGGGTGCGCCTTGTCGTCGTGGCGGCCGCTCCTTGGCTGGTTGAAGGCGCCGTCCAGTAAATCCTGGCCAAAGGCACCCCAGCGTCTGTCTTGGGTCTGCTTCTGGACCAGGGCCCGCAGATTCATGCCCTTGTCGAACCGGTCGGTCTCCGTCCTAGGGTAGCTGATAAAGCCTTTGTTGTACAGCGATTCGGCCACCGTCATGGCCACTTGACCGGTCATGCGGAGGAAGCGTGTGGCCATCTTCTGGAGTTCCACCGTCGTCAGGGGCAACGGCTTCCATTTCGAAGTCGGCTTCTCCTGGACCTTGACCACCTTCGCCATCCTCGCCGCGAGGCACCTCTCGTAGAGGATGACGACGGACGCGCGATCAAAGAGGCGGTGCCTCACCCAGTTGAAGTTGACGGACACGCCATCTTTTGCGTGCGTCACCTTGATGCTCCAGAACGGCTCGGGCACGAAGTTCTTGACCCGAAAATAGCGGTCGACTACGAACCCGAGCGTGGGGAACTGGCAGGAGCCTGCGGAGGATCAGAAAATGGGTTTCATTTCGAGGGTAGTTTTGCGTGCTTGGGTTCTTACCATAGCTTAGGATGAGCTCTGAGAGCGGACCGCCGAGCGCGCGCAGATTGTTCGTCAGAAACCGTGTGAAAGCGAAGCCGATGCGTAGGTCTAGCTCGATGCGAGCCGACACGGCATCTGCTTGCCTGTCGTCCAGATCGATGAGATGCCTCGCGGCATTAAGTATGTGTCTACGGTGCCATCGAGTTAGTCGCCGATAGTAACACGGAGACCAAAACATCAGAGTCCGGCCACTCACGCTCGCTCGATATTGCTGAAGCGTGCTCGTTTGACCTCGATAGTCGGCTTGCCCTTCCTGGCAGCCTGGCGGATCTCGCTGCCGATGTGCTCGCCTTCACGGTCACAATCCGTCCATATAAATAGAGCCCTGCAGTACCTGGCCTGTCTCTCTATGTTCTCCGCGATCGTCTTCTTGTCCTAGACCGGCGAGCAAGTCAGAATCGAGCACGCTCATGCAATGACCGGAAGAGAGGGACGGCGTACGCTTGGGACCACGGTGTGGACAGGGGCCTCAAACAATCGCTCTGGTGGCGGGTACTTCCAGTCCTTATGCTCGGCCCCGAACTCCAGCTGGGTCATATGGCCGGTGACGCAGGTCATGGTCACTTCGCAATGTCCCCAGGGCGCGCCGAAGTCGAAAGTGAACTCGTAGTTCTTAATATACTGGGAACGGGTGTTGTGCTGTCTGGATGTTAGCGGTCGATATCGACGCGTGAGAGATCGGTGTGGCGTGCCGCAGACGGGATTGCACGAACAGTTTGATATTGACCTCCGGACAGATGTCCCGCCACAGCCTTGGATATCGAGGGCTTTTCAGCCACGCAAAGAACTTTGGTCATCTTTCGGGGTAGCGAATATCGGACAGAGCTAAGCAAGCAGCATTCGAGAAGGTTGCCACCTTAGGCGCAGAAGTGCGGCACTCTCTTTTCAACGATTTGCCCGGAGTTGAAGCCCGGCACGCTAAGGAATCCAACCGTACGCCGGGCACCTAAATAGGTAGCTTTAGATCTGCACCGGGCGAGGGGTATAGACTGTACTCGAGACTGCGGTCCGGTCTGCGCCCCGCTCACTGGGATGGAAAGAACCTCGAAAACGCTCGACAACGCGCCTGCCAGGTTTTTTTTTTTTTTCTTCGAGTGGCAAGCTCTGAAACCCCGCTGCCTCATCAAGTCTGCACCCGAAGGACATTGCTGGTTTTGCGAAACCTAAGGATGGTAGTTTGCCCAAGCTCTTTCCGTATCGCACAGACGCCGCAATGCGATCACGGCTCAGGAAGCGAAAGGCTGCGAAGCCCTCTTCGGTTCCAGGCCTGACATTGACCGAGGGAGTCGATCTGTTGGGTTGGGCGGAGCTTCAGCCTCAGGCTCGACGATCCGGGGTCTACAGGCCTTACCGGCACAAAACCCTGCACAATCGGCACTAAGCCCCTTGCATAAGTCCATGCATAGGTGATAATTACAATGGGGCTGAAGCACCCACCAATGACGCGCACACCGCGCACCTGCGATCTACGCAGGAGCTTTGCTGATCCTCCCTTTCTAAACGTCGAGGGACCTCTCGACGTTGTCCGCCGCCGTCAATTGGAGGGGTTCTGTGATTCTCCTCCTCAACCTGCAGCAATTTTCCGCTTCTCTCTTCCACCATGACTCTTCCGGCCTTGCTGGCGCTGGAGGACTGCTCCGACTTCTCGAAAACCGTCGTGCCCTTCCTCCCGCAGCTCTACGAGCTGCCCGACAGGATTATCCAGACGGTGACGCGCCGCGAAGGCTTTCTCGACCTGTACACGAGCACCAACCCCTTGGTGTCGGGCTTCGCCTTCTCTGTTCTCCTCGGCGCCATCTTCCTTGTCGTGTCGGAAATCAACAAGAACTACTCGCAGGTCGACCGCTGTTGGAGCATCCTGCCCACCGTATATCTTGCGCACTTCGACATCTGGGCGCGCCTGGCTGGAGTGCCGAGCCAGAGGCTGGATGCTGCGCTCCTATTCGCGGCCATATGGAGCGTGAGCCACAGAGACCTCCTGCACTCGTTAGACTACATAGCTAGATATGCTGACGGCGTTGGCGGCTGAATACAGGCTCGCTTGACGTTCAACTACGCCCGGAAAGGAGGCTATAACATCGGGTCGGAGGATTATCGCTGGGAAATCGTCAAGAACGCGATACCTGCCTGGCTCTTCCACCTGTTCAACCTCGTCTTCATATCGTTTATCCAGAGCATCTTGCTCTTCCTCATCGCGGCGCCGGCATACCCCCTCCTCCTGTCCATCCAGTTCGAAGAGAAACTTACCCCGGCGGATATCGCGTTTACGGCTGTAGAAGTGGGGCTAGTCGCTGTCGAGTGGTTCGCCGACCAGCAGCAATGGGGTCAGTCAAGCTACCGTTTTGGGAGGAAGTTTACGCAGCTACGGGGCTGGGACACCTGACCGCTGACTTGACTCCTAGACTACCAAACCGCGAAAAGGCAGTACCAGGCGACAGCCCGGGTGCCCAAGGGGCACACGCAGCTCGAGATGGACAGGGGCTTCGTGACTTCTGGACTGTGGGCGTATAGCCGGCACCCGAATTTCGCGGCGGAGCAGGCCATCTGGCTCGTCTTCTACCAGTGGAGCTGCTATGCGACGAGAGCGCTCTACGGCTGGGCGTCCTTCGGACCGCTGTTCCTACTGTCTCTGTTCCAGGGCTCGACCTGGCTCACAGAGCTGATCACGTCGGGGAAATACCCCGAGTACGAGGAGTACCAAAGGCAGGTCGGCACGTTCGTGCCAACGGGAGGCGCATTCGCAACACCCGCCGCCAAGCCGCCGAAGATCATCCGGACGAGCGAGCTGGCCAAGAAGCAGAAGCAAAAGTAAACTCTATTTTCCTAGGCGCGCGAGTGACAGTACATATAGGGGTGGTTTTCTTCATCGCATATTACGGGCGAGGTACGATCTGGCCGGCCACATGGATATAGTGTTGCACACATGGGCTGTTTACCAGACTTGGAATTTCAGAATGCATATTCGTCCTCCCTCGGGACGGCCCCGTCGCGTCGAGGAAACTGGGGTCTGGAGAATTCGACCAGCTTGAGGTCCGGGCCCGCAGCTGCTTCCAGTTCCCGCTTCGTCCGGGGAGCTGTCTCTCCGCGCCAGTCTGCTGACGAGGAGGAAATCTGGGGGGGTCATTTCGGGCCTTCGGGGACTAACACATCGACAAAGGGCGAAGCGTAAGGCGAGGACTTTTGGGATAAGCAAAGCGAATGTTGCATTGGACCACATAGTTTCTCCTTGGCATTGCCGGCAGCGCCGTGAAACTGAGCTGCACAGGGGACAACTCCCGGAGGAGGGTCTCGCGGCAATTGCGATGCCGCCGCTCGCGCGTGTTCCGTGCATTAGGAGTTATGGACGGAGTTCGGTAAGCGCTTGCTTCAAAGTGCAGCAATGCTCCTCTTGGCCTCCTGCAGGCAGCTGTGCAAGTAGCGTGCCTCCGTCTTAAGGGGCAAAGGGTCCTGGGCCCTGCTGCGCAGCCCCATCCCAATTACCGGCATGCTTCATGTACGGAGCACATACGCGCACGCAAGCTCGCTGTTGCATGCGTTTCCTTTTGATGGAGAAGGGAGGAGGAGCTCTTCCTCTAGGCTCTTCGTCTAGACCCGATAGGTCCCATTCAATCTCATCTCCCCTCTCGTCCCATCACGTTTATCCACGCACTGAGCTGTGACTGACCACGCACGATGAGGAAGAACGGGACAGTTGGAACACGGAACATGAAGGGGTCCCGACGTCACGGGACGCGACCGCCTTCGGCTTCATATTATTACGCGACCATTACCGCAATGGAACCCTTCCTGAAGGCGGGCCGGTTGGCGGGGCCCCAGGCGGGGCACGGGTGAGCATCTTGGAGCATCCGGCGACGGGCACATGGCCATGTGATCGTTCCTGAAATTAGCCCCCTGCTCTGGGTGCATGGGAGGAACGGCAGGGCAATGCGTGGGGTTTGGTTTGAATCGTCTTCGTTCGTTGGCTCAGTCTGAGGCCAAGGGCGTTTCCACTTTCACGGGGGCTTGTGGTTTCGGCTGGTGAGCCCAGGCGCTTGCTTCTGTCGGATTTAGTATATGCGTATGAGGTAATTCGTACTTTGTATGATATGACTGATGCACGCCTCCCCCAGCTGGATCTCCTTGCGCAGCCACAGCGTCATACAGGGTACGGGAGCATCGTTGAGGGAAGAGGGAAGCGGAACTCGACACAGCCTGCCATCTTCGCCGTCATCGGGCCCTCTCGACATCGGCAGACTTGTGCCATGGGGAAGGATTCCCACGCCTTCTTGTTTTGCTTTTTGTTGTTCCCTCGTCGGTGTCCGAAGTCAGAATTCAGGGTCCCTCTTACCCTGTTGGCGTGGGGGAGACGCTGTGGAGGCCTACACAGATGCCCGGTTGCGTCTGGGAAGCCCCGGCCCACTCAGGACAAGCACGGGGCCTCCACCGTAATTTCGTGGCAACGGCCGTGTCAAACTGCGCCGGTCCGGTCCAGTCCAATCCAGACGGGCTTGCTGTGCATTGTTCGTGAGTTCGGTTCCATACCGACGGGGTCCAGGCGCTTGGTTCCGGTCTTAGGTCCATCCCCCGTCTAGGCCAGTCTGGGGAGCCTGTCTGCCTGTGGTTGTCGTCTCTCTCCCTCTCTTCCTCCGCTGACACGCATTATAAATCGAAGCCAGTCCCTTCCTTCGCCGTTCCTCCGGATTCTCTTTTTCCTTCCGTGTATTGTTGTCTGCTCTTTTCTCCGAAACAAAAACCCAGCCGTTCATTCCATAAGTATCTTCATAGTCAATTGACCGTGTGACGAACAGACAGACAGATAGCCTAATCAGTTCAGCTTGACATCTGATCCTTCCGTCTTCTTACGCTCCTTTCCTGTTTCTCGTCGCTCTTTTTTTGTGCCTTCGTTGATTCATCACTCTCTCTCTACCTCGGCTTTGCCTCGACATCTTTTTCTTCCTAATCAGTCTAATATCTTACTGTCACCCCCCTTACGTCACACGCCCATTGTCAGGTACGGCGAAGAGTCATAACCGGCTCCTTCTCGCTCTTCCTGTTTGCCTGCGAATCGCCTCTCCCGAGCCCCGTGCTTAGAACCAAGTCCGTCCCGGCGCCAGCTTATCACCTAAAGCACGCCACCATATTTCTGGATCCACCACCACTACGAGATCGTGGCCAGGAACAGGGAAGACGGCTCGATCGGGAAACCACATCTACTCGTCTTTTGCATATACTTCTTCGATTTCTCCACATTTCCGAAAAAGGCACCATCCTTGCCCTGCCCCTCCTTCGCGCCTTCGGTCCGATCGTGGGTGTTGCCGCCTATCAACAGGATCTGCTTGCCATATACACCTACAAAGAAATTACATAAAAATGGCCAACATGTCTGCTCCCCTCAATGGCTTTCGATTCAGCGTTCTTTACGACTACCTATTCCGGCCCACGCCGCCATCGTCCTCATCACCCCCCTCAGGTCCTGCGGCGGCCGGCGACGGCAAACAGAAGATGGACCCCTCAGCAGAGGGCAGTGACTACAGCAGCTGTCCCCCGTCGCCGCGGAGCACCGTCTCGTCGCTAGTCTCCGCCTCCTCCGCCACGGACGTCACCCGCCTCCGCGTGGTGCGGCCGGCCGAGCCGGTCAGGTCAATCACCTCTTCCACCATCTCCTCCGCATCCTCTCTGTCCCTGTCCTCCTCGGTGTCTTCTCTGAACGGACCGCTCGATCCCATGTCTCGCGTCTACCCTAAGCCGGTCGACGAGGTCAACGTGGCCGAGGCCCTCGCCAGGCAGCCCCTGCGGTGGACCCTGGGCTACTGGGCGAAGAACGCCAAGGACAAGCCGACACCCGTCGCGAGCAAGGAGCTCCAGGCCAGGAAATTTGAGGAGGCCAAGAGGGAGCTCCTCAAGGCTAAGGCGGAGATGGCGCAGATGCCGGGCCGCTGGTAGTGGGGTGAAGGGGAGAAAGGCTCTCTCTTTGCCATTCGAGGTTTCGGATTCGGCACACAATGCGACCTGTGTTCGCCACATACCCGTCGAGACTGGCTCGAGCCAGGTCGGTTTTTTTTTCTCTCGTGTCGCATCGATGATGCTGGATATACCCCCTAAGAAGCAAAATGGTCACCGGAGAGTTTGGTTGGATTCTTGGACAAGCATCGCGGGAAAAAGTCAGTTCTCCTCTGGGCAGTGTTAGCGGAGTGCGCAGGTTGCTGTCAGTGGGAAAAGTGCTGAAGTTGGTTTGCCTTACAGGTGCTTCTTGTTGAAGCGCCGGTTTGATCGCACATCGGCGTTTTGGAAAATTATGGCTGCTGGAAAAAAGTCTATATCATTATATTGGGTTGTCTGAGATGGCAAGAATCGCGGCTGCATCACTGCCGTCGCCTTGCTAGGGTGCTTTTTTTTTTTTGACCCTACTCTTATGTGAGGGGCCGGGGCGATCGGGATTAGAGTATTAGAATAGCTTTCCTCTTGGTAGGGGCTATACCATAATGTAATCCTCAGGGAACTTCTGTCTCCTGCTCTTTTTTGCTGCTCAATGGTGCCGATGGTTGGTGAATGGTAGCCTTCTGCGTGCGGACAGCGTTGACGGAGAAGCTGAGAGGCGTCTAGCTGAGCTGCACCGCGTGCGTGCTCCCTTCCCTTCCCTGGATGTATAACTGAATCCAGGACTCCAGAAAAGACAGACAGACACTCACGAAAAGTTTCCAGATGGAGGTTGACCGTGCTATTCACAGGCGCTATTTTGGGGAGGAGCTTAGACCATGTAGCCGCTGAAGCAGCACAGGCCTACTTGAATCACACGCGGTGTCACATGCCTGCGCGAGCTTCCGGGCGCTGCAGCCTGCAGCCAACACGCCCTGGACATTACGCGCTCGCGCTGTTGCCGCCTGAACTTCCGGATCCTCTCAGGCTGCTATAAAACGACCAACTCGGAGACGTCCAGTCTCCTGGATTTGCTACTTGCCGCCCTGCCAACCACGGCGATGAGGACCCGTAAATTGCCCGACAAGCTTTAAACATCCGACCCAGTCCCCAGATCGGCCTGGCAATATTTCCTAAGCTATCTGCACCACCATCTCGCGCCTGCCCAATATGGCCGACAAAGAGGCGACCGTTTACATCATCGACCTTGGCTCGTCCATGGGAGATTGCCACAATGGCCGCACCGAGTCCGACCTGGACTGGAGCATGCGTTATGTCTGGGATAGGATCTGTACCACCGTTGCGGCGTCGCGGAAGACCTGGACTGTCGGCGTGCTGGGCCTCCGCACCGACGAGTCCCGCAACGCCCTCAATGAGCAGGACGAGGACGGCTACGAGAACATCACCGTGCTGCAGAAGGTCGAGGCCATGTCCCTGGCTTCGCTGCGGAAGCTGCAGGACCGGATCAAGCCCAGCAGCACCGAGGTCGGCGATGCCGTCTCGGCCATCATCGTGGCCACCGACATGATCGGGACCGCCGCTCCTAAGCGGCTCAAGTACACGCGCAGGATCATCCTCGTCACAGACGGGCTGGGGCCCATCGACGGCGACGACCTCGACGACCTAGCCTTCCAACTGAACGATCTGTCCATCGAGCTCGTCGTTATGTATGTAGAGATGCCCAAGCATCCATGCTACCCTCCCCCTATACTACTGCCTCCTATGCCGAGATAGGATTACTAAAACATGCTCACTGGCCTGCTGCAGCGGTGTTGATTTTGACGATCCGGACTACGGCGTCAAGGAGGAAGATAAATCGCCGCTGAAGGTTTGGCGTTGTCCCTTTCCAGATTTCCCTTGCCCGCACTACGCCCGTCGGTCTGACACCCAGCAGGCTCAAAATGAAAAAGTCCTGCGGACCCTAGTTGGCAAATGCAAGAATGCCGTTTTCGGGACCGTCGCCCAGGCTGTCGACGAGCTAGAGATGCCCAGGATCAGGAGCGTCAGGCCATACAAAACCTACGAAGGCCCCCTGACCCTTGGCGACCCGGCGCAGTATGAGAGCTCGCTGGTCATCAACGTGGAGCGGTACTTCAAGACGAAGCTGGCTCGGCCGGCCGCCGCGAGCACCGTAGTCACCAAGTCCGAACCCTCCCAGTCCACGCAGACCCTCGACGAGATGGAAGGCGTAGAAATGACGGGCGGCGATTTCTCCGCCGTGAAGAACACCCGCGTCTACAAGGTTGACGATCCCAAGCTTCCCGGCGGGAAGCGGGAGGTTGAGTTCGAGACCCTGGCCAAGGGTTACGAGTATGGCCGAACTGCTGTCTTCATCAGCGAGTCGGATCGCAACGTGACCCAGTTGGAGACCACCAAGGGGTTCTCCATCATTGGCTTCATACCTTCTAGCAACGTACGCACCTCTGACTGCTCTCGTCCCATTTGCGACTCGTGAGATCTTAGAAGAGAGAGACAGGCCGGCTGACTGCGTCCACTCAACAGTATGAACCGCCCATGAACATGGGCGAAACCTGTGTGACTGTTGCTCGGAAGTTCAGTGAGGCGGACGAGCTGACTCTGTCTGCGTTTATTCGTGCTCTGGTCGAGACCGAGTCATATGCGGTCGCACGGTTTGTTAGCAAGGACATGAAAGAGCCCCAGCTCCTCCTCCTGATGCCTTGTGTCGAGCCCGACTTCGAGTGTCTCTACGACGTGCCCTTGCCGTTTGCAGAGGACGTGAGATCGTACCAGTTCCCCCCTTTAGACAAGGTCGTTACCGTCAACGGCAATGTCTTGACGAAGCATCGCCTCCTGCCGGACGACGCCCTGAGCAAGGCCATGAGCGACTATGTCGATGCCATGGACATCTCGGCGTACGCAGTCGACGACGACGGGTGAGTCTGAAAGACGTACCCCGTCCCTTCGAGGACAATCCTCTCTTCCGTCCTCTTTTTTTTTTAACACACGAGGCTGCAGGAACGCAACGGAATATGCTAGCGTCGACGATAGCTTCTCACCGATGATTCACCGTGTCAACCAGGCCATTCGGTTCCGCGCTGTTCATCCCGATGAGCCGTTCGAATCGAAGCCCAGCAGCGTTCTCACGCGATTTGACCATCCCCCAGAGGACCTCGTTCATCGGGTCAAACGCAAAATCGACGCGCTAATCAAAGTCGCTGATGTCAAGAAAGGTTTGTGCTCTTCCTATTCTCGTTTGTGTTGAAAAGAAGCCTTCTTTCTGACAAACAGCAGTGCCGCCGAAGGTGAAGGGCAAACGCCCGCGCGAGGCAAACAAGCCCATCTCCGGTTTAGATGTCGATGCTCTCCTAGGACAAGGCAAGCGAAACAAGATATCTGCGGAGAACGCAATCCCGGAGTTCAAGCAGGCTCTCGGCGCTGCCACGGACGTAAAGCAGATAGAGGATGCTGCCAAGCAGATGGGCCAGATCGTTCGGACCCTCATCTCCACCAGCACGGGTGACGTCGCCTACGCCAGAGCGGCCGAGCACATGCGGGTTATGAGGGAAGAGCTCATAGCTTTGGAGGAGCCGGGCCTATACAATTATTTCGTGGAGGGCCTCAAGGAGAAGTTGGCGGCCGAGGAGCTGGGTGGCCCGAGATTGGAGATGTGGTGGAACATCAAGATCGGCGGCCTGGGCTTGATCACCCAAGATCAGTCGGACGAGTCGCCGGTGACGGCCGAAGCAGCTCACGAGGCGAGTACCCTTACCCACTAACCCCTTTCTCGCGCGGCAACGGCTCAGGCTAACCCTGTAACGATGGCTACAGTTTTTGAGACAGCTGAAACCGAAGAATGTATGACTAGGGGAAGCTTCTGAGGTATCGCTTGTTGAAATCCAGCAGATACTAGACCAAAGCAGGTAGGGAGTTAGGGCATGCAAAAGGAGATACTAATCTATTGGCCAATACAGCCCATCGTACTATGAACAATGTACCCCTGGAGATTCCCAGTACATGTAGAACAATAGCCCGAACAAGGACGGCGGAATAGGAACTTGCAGGACCTTAAGCCTTCTAGATGAAGCCCGCCAGCCTTGCACCACTGTTTCCCCCTCTCTTTGTACTCATACCTGTCTTCCACTCTTTAAAAGCACCAATCAAGTCTTGGAGTCACTGCCCCAGAGCCCCGGGAGTGGTCCAGCTGGCCCAGTTGCCACGTCTCCCTCCTCGCCTAGACCGGGACATAAAATGCCCCCGTAAAAATTTGTCAAGTAGCCGGCAAGGCACATTGCAAACTTGGACCTGCAAACCGCCCATTGGTACCAGCCCAAGGAACCCTTGACCCTAGATCAGCGGCAGGTATCTACCAAAGATCTTTGAACGGTAAGTCGACGTTTCCATCCCTTTCTCCTCTCTTCATGACTGGCTTCATAACTGGCTCCGTTCTAGCCGGTGGTCCCTGCCCTCGACTTAACCCAGCACATCCCAACCCGCTCTCCCCTTCTTCCTCCCTCCCTCAAACCACCTTCCGTTCTTCGTTTTTGCGTCTTTTTACCCCCCCTCGCCCCGATTATCCCCTCGCTCCTTCTGCCATCCCCTGGCCTGGAAGGCCGCCCCGTAAGTCCCGAAATTGAAGCGCATCTGCTTGTCTCCCCTCCGTACCGCAGTGACGGACAACACGTCGCATATTCGGTGACGGGATCTCTGTCGAAGCGCAAGGCTGGTAGTACTGACAGCGACGCACGTAGGTGAACTAGACGAAAATGGAGAAGAAAGAGGGCCTCGCCGATCCCCACGGCGTCCACGACGCCAACGACGCCCACGATGCCCCCAGCGAGGCCGACTTGGCCGGACTGGACCACGCCCTGAAGAAGGTTTCTCTGGGCTCTGTCTCTGGCCAGGGCCCGGCTGAGCCCTCCTCAGGCTGCGGAGACGACGAGTCCTCGGGCTCGGACGATCTCAAGTCGCACGGAATTGTCCTGACATCCGTCCTGGAGGCGAAGCGCCGGAAGAAGGAGCGCGAGGACTGGAAAGCGCGCGGCAAGGCCTTCATTGCAGGCCTCGCGTCGGCTACTACTGCAGACCCCGCCAATCCAGACCCTGCTGTCCCAGGTCCTTCTACCCGAAACACAGATATGCCAGCCAGGAATGCGGTCGTCCACGACGCCAAGTACGGCTTGATCAAGGACATGGATCTGAACGTGGGCCAAGTTTCGCCGGAGAGCCTGATGTTCTGTCCTTGGGATAACATCAAGTCGTACCCCTACAAATTCATCGGGTACAAGAACCGGGAGAAGACCAAGGGCCTCTGGACCAGGGAGGCGCTCCTGAACAACCAGACCTGGACCTTCTTCTACCTCTACTTGGGCGACCCTCATCGCTCTTCGCTGCGCCTCGTCCCGACGTCCGAATTTCTGCATCATCTGGAAGCCGTCAACACCAGGTTTGGCATCAGCCTGACCATCCCCAGTGGCGACCAGTCGGACCTCTTCATGGTCACTTTTGGAGAGAACGGCACACCGCGACCGCGCTTCTTAGGCCAGACCCGCTCGATGGCAGAGTACGCCGGTTTGCACTGGCATATGTCGGATTTCAGCTCGGAGGATGCCACGGCCGCGGAAAACCGCCTCTATACCGAGAAGGTGCATAGGATACTTCGCGGTATTAACAGTACCATCCAGAAAAAGAAGGGGGCCAAGAAGGGCTCCTCTAAGAGCAAGAAAGGCGCGGCGCACCGCCCGGACTGGGCCCGGTGTGCCAAACGCGTCCAGCGGTATCTGGGACTGCGCCAGAGGGTGGCGACGCAGCCGCCGTCGTTTCAGCCGGGCTACAACCAGGGTAAGTAGTCTCTACGAGAGATCTCTTTTCTACCCAGACAACTAACGTCCTCTTCACGACTTCGCAGGTGCGTCGAGCGCGGGTGCGAGCAGTGCCACCGATCACGGCCCCGGCCTCGACATGTCCGCGCCGCCGCCGCACCCGTTCGAGCGGGACGTCGTCTTTGTCGCCATGGATGTCGAGGCGTACGAGCACCACCGAGGCATGATCACGGAGGTGGGCTTCGCCATCCTCGACACGCGGGATCTCGCCGGCGTCCCGCCCGGTCTGGGCTGCGCCAACTGGCTGAACCAGATCAAGGCACGCCATCTACGCGTCCACGAGAACCGTCATGCCGTCAATCGCACGTACGTCCAGGGTCGGGAGGAGTTTTTCCGCTTTGGCACATCGGAGTGGGTGGGCCTCGTCGACCTCGCCGGCGTGATCGCTACGATCTTGAGACAGCCCCAGAGCGGCTCCCCGCCGACGCGCCGAGTCATCCTCGTCGGCCACGACATCGGCCAGGACGTCGAGTACGTCCGCACGGTGAACTACAACGTGTTCGCCAACCCGGCCATTCTGGAGATCGTGGACACCCAGCTGCTCCACAACCATTACCGCCGACGGCCTAACGATACGAAGCTGGAGACAGTCCTCAACGACCTCGACATCACGCCCCGCGATCTGCACAACGCCGGCAACGACGCCATGTTCACGCTGCAGGCACTGGTCGTCCTCTCCTTCCAGATGCGTGAGACGAGCCTGAAGAGGGCTGTCGCAGGCATGCTCGTCCCGTACGTCTTTTTTTCCTCTCTTTTTCTTTCTCTCTCTTTATCCTCTCTCTTCCTGTCCTCCTTCATTGCCTCTTTTCCCTGCAAATGCTAACAAGGATACCGGCAGCGAGGACCTGGGCTGGGAAACCGGTGGCGAGATGAGCGACGGTGGAGAGACGCCGGGCCCGGCAGGTTGGCCGGTTATCGACCCCAGCTCCGATGAAGGCGGCAGCAATAGTACGTAGGAAGCGAAGCCCCCTCCCCTTTCTCTTGCTATCCGTCTTGCTAATCCCATGTGCTACGCCTCCTCAGATAAGCATGGTCAGCGGCGGCCGCCCCCTGTTGACTTTTCCGCGTCGCAGTGGTAGATTGTAACCCCTCTCGGCAACGGTAACAGGAAGCGTGGTGACTCCTCAAGAGATAATATAGGGGGAGAGGAAGCCCTAACATCTCTGTCGGGGTGCCGGATAACGATGGCAATTTCGGTAGGGGCGCACACCCCACGCTAATAAGAGATAGGCACCAGTCTAGGACGAACAGAGGAACGCGAGAGTGCGATAAATACCTTACCACGATGAGGACGTTCCGTCAGTACGAAGGAGAGTGAACGTAGTATGTAGAGATTTTTAAATTTCCAGTAAAAACACAGCCCCGACACCGACCCCAGCTCCAGCTCCGGCTCCGGCATCGCCGACGCACCTAGAGCATCCCCATCTCTAAACCGAACGCCGTGACGCTGTTTCCATCATGCGAGTTTCTATGTACACGCGTATGAGTATAAGGTAGGTGGTATAAGGAGTGGTTGTACAGTGCGTAATCAACGCAGACCGAGGGGAGAGAGAGCAAGCAAGAGCTCGAAGCCATCTGCATCGCGAGGACAGGTAGTCCCGACAGCGTCTGGCCTGTCCCGGCCCGTCCCGGCACGAGGCCTAGGGTTATGAGGGCGTATTCTTTTCCAAAAACTCCTTGGCCTCGTTGACCTTGGTCGCGAGGTAGGGGCTGCCGCCGCGGTCGGGATGGTTCAGCAGCATTAGCGTGCGGTGCGCCTTGCGGATCTTCTCCTTCGTGACGGCCCGTTCACTGGGTAACGTTGAATCTCTCGTGTTAGCTAGCTTTCCTGCGCTTCTCTCTTCTCTCTTCTCTCAGTCTCTCCCTCTTTCCCTCTCTCCCTCTCTCCTCTCTCCTCTCTCCTCTCTCCTCTCTCCTCTCTACTCTCTCCTCTCTCCCTCCCTCTCCTCTCTCGCTCTCTCGCTCTCTCGCTCTCTCTCTTCCAGGGGGGGGGGGGGGGGTGTCCGTATGGTAGGTGGTTTGGGATACGCACTTCAAAGACAAGATCAGCGTCGCCTCGCGCTTGTTCATGCGCGGCTCGAAACCGCCCTTGTAGAAGGCCTTGCCGAGCGCGCCGACACCGCCGCGCGACCTGCGCCATGCCACCAGTCCTGCGCGGCCCTGGCAAGAGGGGTTGTCAGTTTGCGCTATCGGGTTATCGGAGATGGCGGAAGCCTACTAGGAAGGCTGCGACGGCGATGCCCGCTCCCACGGCCACTGCTGACGCCATTCTGTCCCGGTCCTTTCGTTTCTGAGGCCCTTGCGAGGTTGCGTATAGCGGCGAGCACCTACGTATGAACTAAGAATGTGAATGTGGACGAGGGTGGCGGATCGCTGGGTGATGCCAAAAAAATAAAGGTGCTGAATTCGAGATAGGATTCCCAACTCCGCTCTAAAAATGAACGCAGGCTTATCTATTGGCTGTGACATTTATTATGGAGCATATTTCCGTGATAACATTTTGCCGAATTCCTTATCGCCTACCGCTTCAATTTGCTATCAACTTGCTATCCAGCGCCCATGCACAGCTTCCCCACTAGAACAAAAATTTCGAGCATTTTGCCTGGGCTGCTACCGAAAAAAAAAGATTCACACCAGCCTCAACAAACCGAAACAATCGAACGAGGCACCAGCATTGTCTGTGCGGTCTCACAGCCAAGATGAGGTGTGTCCATGTCGATTCCTCTCCTGGGCACTTTTAATTTGTCTACCTAGTGACAGTGCTTCCCCCCGAAAAATTAATCGAGAAGAGGGGACTTGCGGCAGCTTTGCTAACCTCGGACCTTTTCCTCCCTTAGGATCGAAACGTGCTCGTTCTGCAGTCGCCCGTCGTATCCGTCCAAGGGCATCACGTTCGTCCGCGGCGACTCGAAGGTGTTCCGCTTCTGCCGGAGCAAATGCCACAAGAACTTCCAGAAGAAGCGCAACCCGCGCAAGCTGAAATGGACCAAGGCCTTCCGCAAGTCCGCCGGCAAGGAGCTGGTCTGCGACCCGGCGCTGCACCTGCACCTGGGCGCGGCGCGGCGCAACGTCCCCGTGCGCTATAACCGCGAGCTCGCCCAGCGCACCCTCCGCGCTATGGAGCGCATCACCGAGATCCGCGAGCGCCGCGAGCGCGCCTTCTTCAAGCGCCGCATGGCGGGGCGCCGCGCGCAGGAGCTCAGCGCCGCCAAGAAGCTCGTCGCCGAGCACGGCCACCTGCTGCAGCCGCGGCCCACCGTCAAGAGCATTCTCAAGAGCCGCCGGGAGAGGGAGGAGCGGGAGAAGGAGGCTCGGGCGGAGGTGGAGGCCATGGAGGAGGATGCCGTGGTCCAAATCGAGGAGGTGGAGGAGCTCCAGATCGCCACCACCGGGAAGAAATCCAAGACAAAGACCAAGGCGTCCTTGCGGGAGGTGCGGAAGCAGAGGCTCCTTGCCAATGGCGGCGTCGAGGAGCACGTCGAGATCGTCGCCGGCGCGGCGGGCGGCGCTGGCGGCGACGAGGACAGTGACGGGTTCAGCGACGAGGATGGAGACGACGACGATATGGAGGTGGACTGAGCGGGGAGAGAGAGGGAGAGAGAGAGAGAGAGAGAGAAATAGACTATTTCGTATAGTTTGTTTTGGTTCGGCTTCGCAGGCGTTCAAGGGGGTACGGGCGAGGGTTGGAAGGGGGTTTCAAAAGAAAAGGGCTTCCTTTCCGTCACGGGCATCTGATCAGACCAGGCGTTAAGGATGTGGCATTATGAATTCAGCCCGAGCTTTGGATAATCGTTCCATATCGATTCTGCGTGATGTGTGTGTGTGTGTTTGTCCATACCACGGAGTATATTGTATTGGGTATCTACAGGTATCTATCCTTCGTCCGGGGCCGGTAGCTTCTCCTTCCTTGTACACCTGCTCATCCCAAAACTGACCTCAACCCAACCCACTCATATCGTACATTCGACACCCGACCGAACCTCATACCATGTCGTCCACGTCCCCCTCCTTCGCAGGCAACCGATACGTCCGCGGCGGCATCGCCAACCCCGCCTCCACATCCTGCAGCACCTGCGCCGTGACCGCCTCCTCCTTCTGCCTCGCCCGCGCCCGCGCCTTCTCGCTCTCCTCCGCCCCGTCGGCCCAGTTCCCCAGCCCGCCGCGGCCCATCAGCTTGGGCTTGGGCGTGGGCTCGGCGGCGGTAGCGGCGGCAGTAGCAGACGCGACGGCTGCGCGCAGCTTCTGCGCCTCGCGCTCCCGCTCGATCGAGTCGGCGATGCTCGTGGCCGGCTCGAGGAAGTTCCCCGCCCCGCCCCGACCGGAGCGGGCGTACGAGATACCTCCCCCAGCGGGGGCGGTGGTGGCGGCGGATGGTGGTGCTGTCGTTGCGGGGGGGTAGGTTGATGAAGCAGCGCTGGCTAGGCCGGGTTGGGGGGCTTCTTGGACCTAACCAGCCAGCTCTACCCGTCAGCTTATTCGTTTGTCTTCTGCGTGCATCTACAAAACCTCCCCTTTGTGGAGATAAACCCTGAAAAAAACGCACCTTGTCGCGTTTCTGCGCCTCCCGCTCCGCCACTTCCTCAATGTCCTTTTTGCTGTAGAAGTTGCCGGCGCCTCCGCGGCCTACACGGCGGAAGACGTCGCTCGACATTGGGGGGGTAAGGCGGGTAAGGCGGGTAAGGCAAGGTAAGGCAGTGAAGTAAAGCGATGAATAGGATGAACAGGCTACGGAAGGATCAGAATGGTAACTGCCTAGGATTTGGGGCCAGTTGCGTAATACCTCGGCCGAGGAACGGGTTTCCTGTTGCCCTAGTTGGGTAAGTTGTGTTGTGGCAGAGAAGACGAATACAGTCTGCACAAATGTGTCTTGTGCCTTGGGGCTACGGGGTGCGTTACGGTGCCCTCGTCATTATCTACCACGTCCCTAATACCAATAGCCGTCTGCCTGTATTCCGTATATACCTAGTTACCATATTCTTTTGCGCATAGAAATAGACAGGTGGTGCCAGGATCGGCCATGCATGTCTTGGTAACTTGGAGGAGCGCGGGGGTTATCGCTTCACCTCGGTTGCCTTGACCGATGTGGAAATTGGCTCATGATAGGAAAGCGCTAAGTTTAGAGAATACTGAGAAGGCTCAGTCATGTCTCAGCACGTCAAGAATGCCAGTGCCACTCCCTGCACGGATTAATCCGTAGTGCGTCTTTATCATCGCTCCTTTCATTGCGTGATAGTTCTTCTCAGGCCATCGGGGTGCCACTCATGGGCCCGATATCTATGTACCCAGTACGGCAGAGAGCCTTACCCATCTAGGATAAGCCCGGACCGAGAAGCTCCTAGGTAGCAGCGTCCCAAGGCCCCGATTGTCGGATTGATGAGTCGTGCTGACGCAGGTACAGCAGCGGCGGCAGCACACAACACCGAACCCGGCGACGGGCAGTCTGAGGCTGAGTAAGGAGGAAAGCTCGTGCTCGTGTCGCGAGCTGGCGAGCTGGATAAACAATAGTTGAGATCAGTAAGGCACACGGCGGGTAAATACTCGTAAAACGGGAGGCAGGCCACATCGTAACCGTATTTGGACCTGAGTTGCGAGGAGGGTGATATCTTTTGTGCCACAAATGGCATTTTCAGTTGGGGGCAGCTTGGATGAGGGAGGTACAACGGCGGTACTTCCACCGACGGCGAGATGGATGGCCGGCGCTAAACAGGGGTCTGATAACGCCAACTTGTGTGTCGTGCATGCGGGAAAGATGGGCCTGGAAGCGGGTAGGGCGCGCTGTATCCCCCTCCCTCCCAGGTTCCCACTCATCTCCCACCAAAGATGGCAAGATGGGCGGGATGGGCAAGCATGCAGCTATTTTTCGAACAGCTGGACAAGGGGCTGGGGCGTCAATCGCGATTGCTGCAAATCCGGGCGGTTCGGAGAGCTTGCGGACTAATGGGCTGGGAGAGGCCACGAGGAGAAAATGGATCACCAGATCGTCATCTCTGAATGGCAGCATGCTGATCAGCAAAAAAAAAAAAAAAAAAAAAAAAAACTACACGAAGCCGCAATCGAATGGGGCCGGGCTAACAAGATACGTGTGAGCCCGAGGCTTTTTTTCTCTTGTCTTTTTCTTCTTCTTGGTGGCACAAAGGGGCCAGAAAAAGAAAGAAAAAGAAGAAAGTTTCGGAGCATGGTGCCCGGAGGCATGACAGAGTGAGGCGGCGCAGCCGATTCTCGTGTCCCACCCCGCGTCATCAAGCCTTCAACCTTCCAAGGTCAGCTGGCTCGCTTCCCAACGTCATTCTCGCCTGCGGTGGCTAGGATATCCCTCTGCAGGTCTCAACTCAGCAAACCCAACGTCGTGCCGCGTGGACAAGGCCAAGTCAAGAGGCAACTTTGCCGGCTGGGGAGCCCCAGTTTCCGTGCTGTCAGCTGGTGAGGCGTGGCCAGAGGCGTGGCCAGAGGCGGAGCTGCTAATAGTAACTCGGAAGACGTGAGGCTCTCTCAACAAATCGTCCCCGGCCCTTCCGCTTCATCTTCTCACTGCAGTCGGCAATCCACATCGCCTCGCAGCGGCTGGTGCGTTGGCGTTGCAGAGCATCTCCATGAACAGACTGTACGACCCTCGGGGGGGGGGGGCCGCCCCCCCCCCCCCCCGCCCTCATTTTTGGGGCCCCCCTGGGGGGGGGGGGGGGGGGGGGGGGGGGGCGGCGACAGCCTCTTCTTTTTCTTCCTTTCCCGGCGGTCTCCATCGCGGACCGTCCCATTCGACGATGACGA